>CAXKVX010000479.1:0-55639 GCA_964058865.1 Eleocharis quinqueflora | reverse complement strand
AGTTTGATCGTTTTGATTTGTTTCGATCGTTTTCTTTAATGAAATAGTTAACGAAACGAAATTTCTTAATCATTTATTAAACAAAACGATCAAAGAAACTACCATCTTTCCTGACCGTTCTGCACGTTAGACAGGTCTAATAGAACGACCAGAGAAAAGCTTATAAACTAAATTGGTGATAATATTTTGCTTGCATTTTTTTAAATGGTAATTTCAAGAGATTTTTCTTTGCCACAATATAATCCTAAATAAACAACAATTTTTTTAAGTAGAGAAGAGTGTCAAGCTATCCAGCTGTTTTTAATGATTAGAGTTCCTCCATTCGAGTTTCAAATTCAATATCTTCTACATAGAAATTGTTGCTCTTAGCCAATAGACCAAGAGCTGGTTAGAATAAACAACAGTTAAGATATAGGTTGTTAGAATTTATATCGGTTTATCCTTGTTTAGAATTGAGAAAATAATATGAATATAAGAAAAAACTTGATTAGAAACAGTAAAAAATCTACCGATCTAGCATGAGAAATTAGTTTATGCTTGATTTTGTATTGTGTTTCATTACTATGAGAATCTGATACGGTAGAATTTTTACCGGCTTTGTTATGGGCTTGGGGTATGTAGGGTTCTCAAAACGGGGCGGGTCGGGTACCCGTGGATCCGACTCGTCCGGATCCACGGATCCACGGGTACGGCGGATCCACGGGTACGACGGGGCGGGTATGCACGGGTCCGAACCCAAAACCCCCAACCACCAACCCGACCCGTGATAAACCCGGGCGGGTCCAGACGGGTCGGGTCAGATCCGTCCAAAATTTTGAATTTTTTGAAATTTTTTTGAATTTTTTTATTTTTTTTTAATTTTTCTGATTTTTTTTTTTTTTGTATTTTTTTGAATTTTTGCACGGATCTACGGGTCGGATCCACGGGTCGGGTCCACGGGTCTATACGGGCACGGGTTTAGACGGGTTTGGAGGATTAGGGGCCAACCCGACCCGTGATAGATCCGTGGATCCGGGATCCGCGGATCCGGGCACGAGCGGGTAGATCCGCCCGGATTTTTTTAAAACCCTAGGGGTATGTTTGTATGGCTGCGAATCAAATTTGAGCTTGTAGCATGTCTGAAAAGTTAGATTGTTTTAAAATTCGTACTATTTTGTTGAATTTTTTCAAGATTTTGTACTTTTTCAATCGTCGAAACGATCCGATAATTTAGCGCTGCGGATCTCTCCTCCTTTGGTTATTACTCAATTGTTTTGGTTAGTTTGCGGAGGCATGTTTTTAAAATTATCATATAGTTCGCATCATTTACAACACAGTTGATGTATAAATATATAACATGTGTTTTGATAAGAATGTCGTGCTGAAAAATGTCATCTCTTCATTAATTGAAGCGCGTATTATTTCTTTTCTTTTTGGAAAATCCCAGTTCACTATCTTTTTCTCCTTATTTTTTTCATTATCTTTTAAATAGTATTAAATTTTACCTAGCAAATATTTTATTTTTTGATATAAAAAATAAATTATTTGAGCTAGTACGTACCAGAAGTGACGAGACATTCCAATAATATGTTGAAGACGTCATTTTATATATGACTAGGGGTGACAAGTTAGAATAAAAAAAAAATTAGAACAAATTCAAAGTTGCACACGGGATAAAACAATTGCACGAGGCAAGTGGGAGTCCGTATCTGCTGTTATTACGAGAGAATAACATAGTCTTGTTATCTCGCTGCTGACTGTTCGATCTATACCGACGATACAGATGAACTGTACGAGATCTGCTGTATTATATAAATTATATTTTAAATCGAAAATGAACGATCAGATATGAAATAACAGAATTCTGTTATTTTCTGAAAATAACAGCAGATATAAAATCGACAAGTGGACATGAGATAATTGATTAAGTCAACGAAATTGATTGAATTCCAACCAAATTCAAATCTGTAGTTTTCAAATTAAATTGGCAGGGACAGGTACCTACTCTAGGAACACAACTATTCAATTCTCCAACTGCGACACTGCTTCCTTGGCATGCAGATGCAGTTGCAGTTGCAGTTGCATCTCCCAACTAACCACACCATGTCAGTACTCAGTATGTCATCATATTATTATTATTGTTATTATTATTATTATTATTATTATTATTATTATTATGTGCTCTACTTCCTATTCAAATATTTTTGCTAATTGATTGTCAAAAAAAGCAGTATGAAGTATTATCTCTATCAATAAATGTGATTGTTATAAGTTTATTTGGTCTTGTCTGATTTACACAAAAATAATAAAAATTTGATTAATTTTTACTATTCTTGCACTGAGGAGAATGAAAGATGAAAGTTTGTAGAATAAAAAAATTAATGATGGTGATTTATTTACAAAACTGATGTAATAATATGTATTAAATAATAAAAATTTGATTAATTTTACTATTCTTGCACCGAGGAGGATGAAAAATGAAAGTTTGTAGAACAAAAAGTTAATTAATGATGGTGATTTATTTACAAAACTGATCTAATAATATGTATTAACTCTGAAACGACATAAAAATTTCAAGCGCAAAACATCAACCTCTTGTAAGAATAATGATAAGGATTATGAATTAATTCTTGTAAGAATAATGATAAGGATTATGAATTAATGTATTCTAAGGATTATTTTCAAAAAAAGTTTTGAGTTGAAACATGTTTGTTTTGAACTAGAAACATGTTTGTTCACTATTTCAAGTATTGCCAACGATTGAATTTCTTTTAAAAAAATGCAATGGTTGGTTATTTAACCTTAATTTATTTGAACTAGAGTTATTTCAAGACTTCATCTCGAAAAATCTATATTCACGAAGGAATATTATTTAATATTTATTTAAACTTTGAAGAAATCCTTTTTTGGAAAAAAGAGAAGTAACCATTATCTAATATTTATTTAATCTTTGAAGAAACAATATCTCGTGAAGAAACCTTTTTTTTATAATCTGAAAAAGTGCATATAAATATTTTTAATATCGAAGAAACCCAAACTGTTCCCTTTTTTATTATTGGAAATTAAATAAATAAATTATATTTAAACAGAAAGAGTATTTGAGAAGTTCGAAAAATAGAAATGTCGGTGTTGAAAACACGGTTCAAAAAAGGCTAAAATTGCGAATATCGTCCATTAATTTTTTGATTTGAATATTTGTACGTAGCAGCGAGAGATTGAAATCTTTTATGACTGACCTAAAAAATAAAGAACAACATCTATGAACCTGTTTTCAGAGGGTTATATACGATAATGAATAGGTACTTCTAATTTGAACCTGTTTGATAAAAATAAAGAACAACAACTAAGAACAAATATTTGACAATAATGACCCTATTTTCTAATTCACGTTCACATGTATTTTCTAGACCCATGATTCAGAGAGTACTTAGAAATTCAAACAGAACAAAAGAAATTCTAAGTACCGCATGAGTATAGATAACACATGTGAACGTGAATATTTAAAAATAGGGTCATCATTATCAAAAATTTGAATCCAATGTCATATATGTTATTTTTTTCAGATCACATAAGAAAATCAACATTTTATACGTGAATATTTTATTATTAAAAATATTAATATTTTAATTCATGAGTTGGATTGTATTTTTAGTAAGTTTTTGTAACAACTTCAGTTGCTCTCGTCGAAATCGTAATTATGTTTTTTATCGTCGCAAATCATCGAGCTGTAGATATGCGAGTCTACTTCCACTACGTCGAATCTGATTTGTGATCGGAGAAACAAGCAATTCAAAATTGAATCTGACACAAACTCATGATGAAAAATGACTAATTAAGACATAAGTTGAAGATGATGTCAAATTTGAGATGCGCATTTCTCCGATTGCAAATCAGACTCGACACGACAGAAGTAGCTTGATACTTGTGACGATAAAAAAGACTAATTACGGTCTCGACGAACGTAGCTGAAGTTTGTAGAAAAAATGCTAATCAAACAATATATTTTTTTGTAGCAACTTTAGCTACGCTCGTTGGGATCGTAATTAACTTTTTTTTATCGCTTCAAGTCATCGTCCTGTAGATATGTGAGTCTACTTCCATCCCGTCAAGTCTAATTTGCGGTCGGAGAAATATGCATCTCAAATTTGGCTCCATTTCCAACTTATGTCTTAATTAGTCATTTTTATCATGAGTTTGCATCTGAATTAATTTTGAATCTCTTGTTTCTCGGATAGCAAATAAGACTCGAATATCTACAGCTCGATGATTAGCGATGATAAAAAAACTATTAACGATCTCGATAAGCGTAGCCGAAGTTGTTACAAAGAATTACCTAAATATAACCTAAATAAATAAATAATTTTGTTAATAGAAAATTGAATCAAAAGTTCTGTGGCGAAAAAGTTAAACAAATGGAAAAGTCGGTATTGTCAACACCGAACTTTTCCATTTTTGATGTTTTTCAATTTTTTCAAGTAACCTTTCTATTTAAATATAATTAATTAATTTAATTTTTATTATTAAAAAATCAACCAACTGTTCACTAACTTCTAAAAGAATAATATTATATTATATTAAAATTATATTGTACTTCAAATAGGTTGACTAAAGTTCATCTAAACTGCATTTCTGAAATAGGTTGCACCTGAGTATAATCATGAGAGAAGTACCTTCGTCACAAAATCTACTTCGAAGGAAGAATAAAGGGAAGGCAAAATTTGAATATATCAGCTACTTTAGTTAATTTGAATTGTTTAATTTATCGAGATCGATAAAAATTGATTCATTTTAATTGTTGATGTGTTTTAATGAATTATTTTTGGTCGATCTCGAAAAATTAAACGATTCAAAAAAATTAAAATATCTAGTATACTCTATTTTAAAGTACCCTATTTGTTTTTAAAAAAGATAGAGGAAAAAAATTGAAGCAACACGATATCTCATGATTCTTCTTGACTTTGCTGGTTCCAATAAAAAGCAAAATCTACAATTAAAGCGAATAAGGTACAAAGATAATAAACTGATAAAGAGTGAAAAAAAGAAAAGATAATGTTTCGTAGATAACATATTTGATATCAATTATTGATATCGATTTTATTATGCACATTTAGTTGAGTTGTAATGCACATTATTTGAATTATTATGCATGTTATACCATAATTATTTTAGTACAAAAATAACATGTATAACTATTTCATTACAGAAAATAACATGCATAATAACTCAAATAATGTGCACGATAACTCAACTAAATGTGCATAATAAAATCGACAACATATATTACAAAAAATAACATGCATAATAACTCAAATAATGTGCAAGATAACTCAACTAAAGATGCATAATAAAATCAATATCAATAATGAATATCAAATATGATATATACGTATCAGCTCCAAAAAGAAAACCATAATTTTTACTAATGACAACTGTCAAAATGGGGGGGGGGGGGGGGGGGTGTCTGTAAATAATATAAATTAATAATATGAAGTGAACAACTTTTGCAAATAATCCACGTGATGCAATCAAATCCTTTTTTCTTTATTGACCGTTGATCCATGATCCATTATTCGATTCAGATTGCATAGTGTATAATTACTATGTGATTATCTTCGTTGTCTCGTTGAAAATATGTCTACAAGCACACATGGTCGAATTATAATAATTGAAATTATTCACGATTTCCAGATCATCGTCAGGATTAGTCTGTCTGTATAGATAAAAGTTTTAAGCACAAATTAATTATAATTATTTATTGTAATTAATAATTATGCAATCAAGTTAATTTTGATTCATACAAAATTAATCTAAAAATTATTAAAAATATTTTATTTTTTTTCTTAACATCAAACTTCTATTATACAGCAATTTGAAATTTTGGAAAATAACATTTGAATAAATTTATAAAATTATTGGATTGTAATCTTGAAAAATATTTTTAAATTAAATATATAAAATTATTTATGTGTTCTCAGTTGATTAATCTAGATGGTAATATTGAGATAATTTGTAATTTGAACATGTATCATAAACTCGTAAAATGTACACCTTTAAAATTTAAAAGCTGATTAATAAAAACTAAATGACTACCGAATAATTTCAAATTATTTACGCCCTTTTAATTTAAGATGTGAATATCACATAATTTTTTTTATTTTCTAACTAGAAGAATATTTCATAAAAATGTCAAATGAATTTATGTACAAATACGCTAGAACTACATTTTTTTATAATTTTAACATCTACATAAAACTATGGGGAAGAAAATACTAGTTTACCTTTCCACCATTGTAAAAAATTATGGTTTCTAAAAAAAAAATGTAATTTTCCTACTAAAAAATTGAATTATTTTTTATGAATTCAAACCATTTATGACCAAAATAATTTTTCCTTATTTCCTACAAAAGCATTGCCCTGAAATGTTACCTTAGTTGTTGAAAATTAGATTTGACCTGAGTGAAAATGACACACATATATTTGATTTGAAGAAAGTCTTGAAATTTTCCTTGTCAGAGAATACTATTCTCTAACATAGACTATGGTGTAAGGTTGGGAATCAAATCCTTGTATAATACCTCTTTGTTCTGTACTTGTTTCGATATGAACCGTTCAATTATTACTGGTAAATGAAATTAATGATGAAGACGATATTTTCTATTTTTCTGAGAAGAACCAAATATATTTCTCAATTATTACGTGTCCTGTACTGTGGTTTTAATGCTCCATCCCGAACAGAACAAGCACTTTAGTTCGGTTTGCTATTTAATTATTAGAAGATAAAATAACGAAGGCGGTGTGTGTGTGTGTGTGTGTGTGTGTCAGCACCCACTTGCAAATTATTATTTGATTCAATTCAATGCGTGTTGACAAAAGATAAACAATCAACTAATTAACTTTTTGGTTAAAGAGTTTAAATTACTGAAATAAAATTTGGTTAAATCTATTAATTTAAATATTCATAATAAATCAACTTTAAACATTAATAAAATAATTTAATCAGAATTAGAACATGAATGATATAGTATAGTTTCCAGTGGCAGAGACATAAATATATCACACCGGCGTCAAGTTATTTATATTTACTTTAACTACAATAATTTCCTTAAGCTACTCAGACTACAATAAATAATTAATAGTGTCAGTAATGTAAAGGTACATAAAATATTTGTCGGATCAAATTAATAAATAAGTGACATATAATTATGTAAATATATTAAAGTTTCAATATATTTCTAAGATAATTTTAAAAATTGAGTGGTGTCAATTGATTCCACTATCACTAATATAGCTCTGCCACTAATAATTTCATACGGTTTGTAATATAAATTTATTAATTAATTAATGTTGATGTACATAACTTTGGAATAGTATAAGTGTTAAAGAGCAATATGATATCTAAAAATGAAGCAGTGGTAAAGATATGTTTCATAATCTGATCTTGATAAAAAAAAAAAATAGAATTGTGCTCTGATAGTATTGTTTGAAGAGAAACGTAGTCAATTTAATATAAACTTGTTATTTGTTATTTTGTTGTTTTATTGTTTCAAAAAAATTAGATCAACTTTGATAATATATTTGAGGGCAAATTGTATAAATATATATACAATATATTTTGAAAAAAAAATTCCAAAAGGGCTGCCCCCCCACTGTACCTAGCTCAGCCCCTGTGTATATATGTGGCTTATGTTTTTGGTTTCATGCAATGTGCATTTCATTTGATACTTCATAAAATATTGTTAAATATATATGCATCATAGACTCATAGTAAGTTTTATGAATATTAATGGACTTTGATGAAATATTAAATAACACTTTAAATTGCATTAAATCTGAAACACAGTTAACTTATAAGTTTAAGGATATGTTTACATTTTTTATTTCAACTTTTTAAATTTTTTTAAACATTTATTGTCAAAATAATCCGTTGTTGTGTATCCTCCCTCCTACACCAAACACTTACAAATTATCTAAATTAAAATAATCCCAAAACATCATTAAAATTAGGAATGTCAATGGATACGATATGAGTCGGATGAAGCTATTTTCCTACTGGTATCCATTTGAAATTACTTTTTCTCGTACCATACCCTTACTCGTTAATGACTCACCCTTAACCTACCCTTATCCGTTGAAATAATAGAGTAACGATACATGTAATATTAATATTATATTTTTCAATTTTATAAATAAATCATACTTTACACAAATACACCAAAAATCAATATTTTTCATAAACACAAGCACAACACGAGATCAAGTAAAGTATATACATTAATGAGAAAAAAAAAAATATAATGCGAAATATTAGATTGTGTTGTAATTATACTATCAGTTTTTTTTTAAAAGTTAAACGAAAGAATGGTACATTAATTAAATAATTAGTTGGACTAAATTAATCTTGATAGATTCTAAGAGACAAACGTTAATGTTCTGTTGAAAATTAAGAGTATTATTGAAAATAGAACAATTAGTTAGATGGTCTCCTAGAAAACTTAAATTACTAATAGATAAATTATTTTTCTAGATTTAAAATAGAGCATATATATTTAATTATATTTATATATATTATTTTATATTTATCCTATATTACTAAATAGTTTTTACCTGTACTCTTTTTCTTTTAACTAACGAAAAAAATTATCCATATTCATATTCGATAAGTTAACGAAAAAAAATCTAACTCATATATGTCTTATATACAAATTGAATAAAAAACTAAAAAATTTCATTGACAATTCTAATTAAAATATGACAAACACTACCAACAAACAAAAAATCGACAATACTTAATTAGTTGAAAAAAATCACGAGATTGAATCAATTGGTCAAAGCTCTCGGTCCCTCTAGGAGAAAGAGACAATTTCTATATTAACTTATAAATTGAATTGGAGGCAAACACAAACTTGAATAATCATAGCACAATTATCACGTTTTGACTAAAACACTTGACTCTTAAAACTCGGAGCTCTATAAATATAAATAAATATGAAACTCAAAGCATTAAATAACCATTTAATTTGATCGTTCCTTCTTCCAACAGTTTCCTTCGTCTAATCTCTATTGTAATTTTTTTTTTTATCACAAAACCTCATTATTTTATTAAAGTAGGTCCCAACTTGCTTAGCGGTTTAAACAAACCGAAGGATTTGTTGAAATGTGGGATCTCTTGTATCTCTGGCCGTGCAACTATCTGTGTGTTTATTGATTCAAGCATACAAAGTTATGAAATGATTTGTTTTGCTTCAATAGTTGAGAGCTAATTGTAATGCATAAGTCAAACTTCTAACAATGTTATAAGTTCTAATTTTTAAGATTATATTTCTTAGTTATAAATGTTTCTTCAATTCTTCATGTCTAGTGTTAATTCATCACACTTGAAAAGTATTTTGGACATTGTTCTATTTGATAAAACCTTAATTCTAATTCTAAATCCAATTGCAATAGCACTCAAGGTTTATAAAATAAAGAAGGGAGAAACTTTATCCTTTACTAAAATAAAAGAAGATATAAAGTTTATGCTGACATGTTTTCAGTTATCCCTTGACAATTTTTCAGTGCATTAGAGTGCCACAGAAAATCCAGTTAAGACAGAATTGAAGGTCAACAATGGTAGCTTTTTGTATCAGTATTTATTAAGCCTGCCTATGAAAGAATGCATATCTTTCATGATTCAATTCAATCATTTAATGCGAGTCAATTATTCAAGTATTTGAGGGAGACCACTCTTCTTCGAGCATTTAATTGAGCAATTATTGATTGATGTAGTCAATGAATATGCATCGTAGTTTAAATTAAAAAAAAAATAACAGAAAGTTTTCACGTGATAATTTATGGGAAAATTGCAAAAAGAAAAATAAGTTGCTCTCGTCTGGCGAAGAAGTGAGAATGTTTCGTTACACCTTTCGCCTTAAGATTTTAAGAATCATAAAAGAACAGTAATGATTAATAAATAAATATTTCGGGGTGTATGTGCATTATGCATTTTACATGGGCAGATATGCTACTATGGTGTTTTATAGGGGCACAAATGAAATTGTTACAATATAATAAAATAAAAAGCATGACAGAAGTCCACGGGGCCAGCGCATCCGTATCATGGTCATGATCATGATATATATATATAAACTCATGGGGACTGACAGGGCACTATCTGTAGCAAATATTTCCCTACACATGGTGTATCCGGAGAACGAATACGGTCCATACGAATCACTCGTGACTATGGCAAGTCAAATATGTTTGCTAAGTTCTATCTAATGTAGTGTTAAATCACAAAAAAATTATATGAGAGGTCTGTAGTTCAGTTTTCAATGAAAGTTATTTTCAAGAGAAATTTTACATATATTTTTTGCTTTGTTTGTGAATTTACGTTGTAAGTCCACGAGCAATGAATAAAAAAAGACAAATATGTTGCTTTATTATAAAAAAATAAGTGTTTTGCTAAAATTTTAATTAAGGACAACTATAAAATTAATTATGCATTCACAATCGACAAGCGTCAAAATAATATTTAAATAATTTATATTCAATGGAGATAAAATTCGAGACAATTTTTATAAATCATAATATCGTGACCAATAAAAACTAATTACTTATCTATATTAACTCCAACCTAATAATATGAACAAATAATTACATATCAAATGATAAGTAACTCGTAAGAACAAATATTGCCTAATTAATCATCATATATTTCAATTTTTTTGAAGAGAAGAAAATATCTGAATTAACAATCATTTATTTCGACAACACAGATAATTTTCAAAAAGAAGTTTAAAATTTGCAATCTGATGTAATTCATCTTGAAATGTTTCATGTCATATAAAATCAATGGAGTTTTTGATGACATTCCATTTAATTTTCTTCATATTATTTTGTGCTTTACCTTTTCGAATGAGATTACGATCTCCTCCTATGAGACATAATTCCAATCATATTGGGACCATGACCTCCTCTAATAGAGCGCCCACCTCTACATCGAATCCAATTAAGATTGAATATCCTCCTTCAATTATATCACCACTTTCAATTTGCTTGGTTCCAAAACCAAATGATCCATCAGAGCAATATCGTACTTATATTGTTTTCTGTATGATTAAACTCGACTAGTTACTCTTGACCGACATGCTTATTCTTTATCCTCTCTCTATCATTCGTTTGTGCTTTCATTGCTTCTGCAATGATACATCAGATCTTTTCACATGAGCCGGTGACACATCGCACAATTAATTTGCATGAAATGCCACCAACTCTCATATCATTTACTTATCTCAGAAGGAATCCTCAAGATAAAAATCTCAAGATTTGAATATTCGACAACAATAATCTAACCTCTGAAGGAGGACGGAGAAATAATTTAGATGTGTCAACCTCACTTCAGAGATGGAGAAATGTTGGATCTAACCTTATAGGAAGAGGGAGAGGTGGTGAGAAAGGATAAGAGAGAAAATTAGACGGGTTAGGTCAATTTTTCTATGTGAAAAATGAGAGAAAAAAAATCAAAGAGAGAGAGGTAGCGATAGTAGGAGGAAGAAAGAAGAGCAAGAAGTAAGAACACCTTTCTCTCTTGATCTCACGCTGCTAGAGTTGGAAAAAAAGAAATAAAATAAGATGACGAAAGAGATAAAATTGGAAAAAATAAAAATAAAATAAACACTATTCTTTCGCATTGTATAATCTATAAGTGAGCAAAATATTTCACTCTTATATATGTATTATTTATAAAATATTCAACATAATGCTTTGAAAAAAACATTTTATTGAACTTGATATAATTGTAAAAGTTTGAAGAAAATGCATAAAAAAACAACTCAATTGCAACACTTTAAGTATCACACTGAACAAGATTAATTAAGACATCGTCCTCATACTCGTCTTCGGTATAAAATCACACTTTTGAATCTCTTATTTATAAAATTTCACCTTGCCGTGCTTTAAAAATATATATAATAGAATAATGTTCCGTAGATATCACATTTGATACCAACTATCGATACCGATTTTATTATGCATCTTTAGTTGAGTTATCGTTCACATTATTTGAGTTGTTATGCATGTTATACCATAACTATTTCAGTACAAAAATAACATGTATAACTATTTCATTACAAACAATAACATGCATAATAACTCAAATAATGTGCACGATAACTCAACTAAAGGTGCATAATAAAATCGATAACATGTATAACTATTTCATTACAAAAAATAACATGCACAATAACTCAAATAATATGCATGATAACTCAACTAAAGATGCATAATAAAATCGATATCAAATATGATATCTACGTGTTAGCTCTCTATATAATATTACCAAAAGGGCAACAAAAGTTAACAGTCATCGGTCTTTTCCGATAGATATAAACCAGGTGTAAAGTGTTATGTTCATCCATTGTGGGCTTACTTTATTTTGACTCTTTGCACCGCCAAATCCAATCATTCAACCGGACACACCGAATTGGAAAACATAAAACCAAGAAAACTAATATAACAGTAGGCACAAAATTAATAAAAATAAGCAAACAAACAAAGGAGGCCAACAGGGATTGAAATCACCTACTTTTCAACACAAGAAATTAAGGATCCTTTTTTTCACATTTGAACCGTCGGATTTGAACAAACGAATTAGATCTCATAAAGAAAGACCCCCTCAATTAAAGTTAAGCCGATCTAAATAGTCCGTTTTTTTTTTATGGCCAAAATGTGAATAATAGAGCCCTCCTTTTTGTTGAAAATAATAGCAGATTTGGACCTGACCAACAGAGGTAAGCACTGAGCAGACACCAACTCCATCCATTTCAAGCTTTCAATCCAATTCATTAGACAGTGCCTTTTAGGCATATTATAAATTTATAACCTCTCAAATCTGCACCAGTGCTCCCTATTGTTTAATTCAGAATTGATATTGCAGATTTATCCTTACAAAATTTTAATATTATTGCTGCTAGTCTTGTAAATATTGCTTAAGGTTCTTTGTTAATAAATATTTATTGGATTGTACATTTGTACTTTCTTATAAATTCTTTGTAAATATTGCTTAAGGTTATTTATTGCATGCCTATATCATTTCTACCTGAAATAGAGATCTAATTATGAAATGGGGTTTGCATGTGAATTATGATAATTACATAATAACTCATTCAAGCTAACTTCAAATGAAGATGTGGTTCGTCCCATGCTTCTATTTCCAACATATGAAGTTGATCATTGAAATTACATAATAATTCAATATACAAATTAGCAACTTAGACTTTTTTTCATTTTCCATCCTATAAAATACCATAGAAATATAGATTGCGACGACAGTCATAAAAATTTGGTACAATTTTTACAATTCAAGTCAAACAAAAAGCACACTGGGTTCAATTTGGGAAAGGACGTGGGACAAAATTCCAGGTTTTATGAGGGTTTATAAGGATTTGTTATGAGACGTAGACGAGGCCTCAAAAATTTGTTTCGATCCTCTAATAATAACAGTCTTACCCTCTCAACCCGTTTGAAAACCCCGAGAGTAGAGAAACCCCGAAATTCCTAAAATGGGTCTCGCAGTATAGTTGTGTAGACTAGTGAACAAACCTCCCCCCTCCCTCTCTCTCTCTCTCTTCTCTCTCTCCTAACCAATCTCTTTTTCTCTCAGATCAGAACAAAAACCCCATTTCTTCTTCCCTTTTCACCTCCAAATCTCCCATCTTGGCACAAGTCCTTTTCCTGCCTCCCCCTTCTTCTTTCTCCTTTTTTACATTTAAACCCATATTTTTACTTCCTATCTGTTTCTGTTGACAGATCCGCTATCTCAGTGGAAAAGTTCTTTCGAATAAATCAAAACCATGTTTTAGTTTTCATACTGGAGCTATTATTCCGAAGTACATGGGAGGTGGAGGGGCTGCGATTTCTCTGGGGAGTTTCTTCGAACAGTTGGTGACTCACAGCGTATGATGCAATCCCTGTGCAAAAGGGCTCACTGGGTTGTGGGTATTCTCCGGTTTTTGCTATGTCTCCTCATGAGGTACCCTGATAGACTCGCTGTTGGAGTTTGGTTCCTCTTTTCCTTTTGAATTGAAAATAAAAAAAAAAAACAAAACCAAAAACAAAAATTGTCTGAACAATGGGCAATAGCACCTCTCGTGTGGTAGGCTGTTTTGTCCCTTCAGGCGAAAATAAAGAAAAAGCTGGGGTTAATTTGGATTTTCTGGAGCCTTTGGATGAAGGATTAGGGCATTCATTCTGTTATGTTCGACCTGTTGTACCCGATTCTCCAGTGATTACACCTTCAAACTCTGAAAGGTATACCATAGATTCAAGTGTGCTTGATTCAGAGACTCATAGCTGCTCCTTTAGGCAGGACATTCCTGAACCTGGTCTAATGGCCGGTAAAGGTTTTAAGACCATTTCAGGTGCCTCAGTGAGTGCAAATGCCACCACTGCTCGTACCGGTCTAATCCCTAATTTCTCCTTTGAGCCCCTGGCTGAGCCGGCAGCCTCATTTGAGAGCACGGCCTCCTTTGCAGCTGTACCACTGCAACCCATACCACGGGGATCAGGCCCCTTAAATAATGGGTTCATGTCGGGCCCATTGGAGCGTGGATTTGCCTCAGGACCACTGGATAAGGGCATGTTCATGTCGGGGCCCCTGGAGAACACTAGTACCATTGACCGTACCAACTTCTCAGCTCCTCTTTCTTACTATGGCCGTAGGAGGCCTGGACTGGAGAGGCTGGTTCGGAGCATGAGTAAGCCAGTAAAACGGGTCAGGAGAATGCTTTTGGACCCGGTAACCCGGTTGGGATGGAATGCTTCTAAGGAGTTACGATGCCAGTCTGAGTTAAGTGTAGGGTTTCCAGGTGGCTGTTCAGAGCCAGAGTATAGTGAGACTCGAAATTTGCAATGGGCTCATGGCAAGGCCGGGGAAGACCGAGTCCATGTGGTTTTGTCAGAAGAACAGGGTTGGTTGTTTGTAGGTATATATGATGGGTTTAGTGGGCCTGATGCACCGGATTTCTTAATGGGGAATTTGTACAAAGCCATTGATAGAGAGCTTGAGGGGCTTTTATGGGATTACGATGAAAAGTTCGAAGAAAATGAGATAAATGTGCCTCAGCCTACTATTGCAATTGCTGACAAGTGCATGAGCTCTGGTGCTAATGAAGTGGGTGAAACAGGTCAGAGTGAATCCAGATCAAGTGAGGGCCACTGCAGGATAGATCCTCCAGATTGTGGAGGAGAGATCATAGAGGAGAAAGGCATATCTGTGGTTGCTGGGAGTGGTGATGCACTAGGACAGTCAAGGAAAAGCAAGCGCCTTTATGAGCTACTCAGAATGGAGCTTCTTGAGGAGTGGAATGAAGTTGATACAAACATGTCATCTGATCAACCAATTGGGGATGGAATTGATGATTGCACTGGTACTGCAACAGGCACCGATAAGGCATATCGACAGACTGATGGGGCATCTTCATCTGATTTAGGTCACTTCCAAATTAGGAGAAGGAAGTATTTCTTCGGGGCGCAACTGAGAAAAATGTACCAAAAACAAAAATCAGTACGGAAGAAATTATTTCCCTGGAATTTTGACTGGCACAGAGACTACAGAGACCATCAATCCCATACTGATGAAAAAGCTCAGAATCCCAGAATGCAACCAGGTACAATCCGAAGATGCAAATCGGGCCCAGTCGACCATGATGCGGTCTTAAAAGCCATGTCAAACGCCCTCGAATCAACTGAAGACGGGTACATGGAGATGGTTGAGTCAGTACTGGATAAAAATCCTGAGTTAGCTTTGATGGGATCATGTGTATTGGTCATGTTGATGAAGGATCAGGATGTCTACATTATGAATTTGGGGGACAGCCGTGTGATTTTGGCACAAGACAGGGTGGTGTGTGACAATGATGTAGGAAAGCACCGGAATAACCGGTCAAGAGAATCAATGGTTCGAGTGGAGCTGGATAGGATAAGTGAGGAGTCACCAATTCATGTTGGAGGGGTCAACTGTGTAAATCATAGCAGTTTGAGTGGGTGCACTGTGAATAAGAGCAAGGAGTTGACAATTTGCAAGTTAAAAATGCAAGCTGTTCAGCTGTCTACTGATCATAGCACCAGTGTAGAGGAGGTATTTTATCATTGTAAAATACTTCCTTTTGATTTATAATTTGGATGCTTATAGGATTTGAACCGTGACGATCTTCCCATAGTTCCTTTTTTGTCCTTATTTATAGCACATCTGAAGGGTAATACAACTTGGGAAGTTGGTAACAGGTCTGGTCAGATCTTATGTCTATTTATCAACTACAGAACAAATCCATATATTGGCAAAGTACTGCACAGCCAAGTATGGTGCCAGTATGAACCGTTGGGTACCAAGTAGCTGCTAAGTTGATCTATATGCAATACATAATTTTAAACTAGAATCAATGCATGATGCATGATTTTATATAGTAAGACATGTTTGTTTTGAAGTTGTGTGTTTTTCTGAACTACTAATCTATGTTATTTAATCATTTATGGGCATCAATTGATCTGCTTGGATCCAGTTTGAGTTAATGCACATTCACACACACATGCATGTGAATTTAGAGAAGTATAGAGTAGTAGTTCATTTCATGTGCACCCTTGGAATCTAGCCACAAAATTGTTGAATATTTACTATTGAACGAGAATGCATGTTTTATTGATTTATATACTTACGATGGTAGCTATGTTTATCTTATTTTCCCTAATAAAGGAGGTGGTGAGAATTAAAAAGGAGCATCTAGATGACCCTCAGGCGGTATTTAATGAGCGAGTGAAGGGTCAATTAAAGGTCACTCGCGCTTTTGGTGCTGCTTTTCTCAAGAAGGTTTGATGCTTTATCCACAATGTTATGTATAAATTCTCTTGTATAAAGTTTTGTACACCTCCAGGAAAACATCAATTATCACACTTTCCCCTGCTGAACATGAAAAATATGACCTGTGTTCTCTCCATTACTTCCTCAAAAGGAAAAAGAGAAAATGATTATCCTTTCCGTACATTTCTGGAGAGTTGAGAACATTGCAATCAGTTCTAGTTTGGGTGTTTACAACAACAACAAACAAACAAGGCCTTTAGTCCCAAACAAGATGGGGTAGACTAGAAATGAAACCCAATAGGAATTTGGGTGTTTACCAGGGAAAAAAATAGGAAAAGGGAGCTGTTCATTTTATTATGTACATTGACACATTTTTCCATTGTTAACTTGGGAGCATGCATGATGGTTCTCATAACTTCAGTGCATACTGATATTCTCATGTTCTGCATGTTTTCACATGCTGTACTTGCTTTTCTGTTTCTTTGATCTTGTTAATTTTTCAAAACATTTCTTAATAATCTTAATAACAACCTTAACAATTTATTAGCAAATAACTAGCCCTTCATAGCTGAAAGTGGCGGATTGGACTTCTAGCATGTATATCTCTTTGTAGTTACAAGGTTATATTGTGATTAGAACTTAGAAGCCATAGCCACGCAAATGATACTTCTGACAGAAAAAACTGTATATTAGACTTGTTGTAGCAAATATGATAATTTATATGCAACTTGCTAGATTTATGTAGAAGTGCAAATATATTGGACAAACTATGTGTTGTGCATAAGAGCTTTTACAAATAATTAGAATGGTGTAATTAAATGCAAAAAAAATTTGTTACAGAAAGAATAGCGTGAAAGCATTTGTTCTTTGTTTGCAGATGTGTGGATTAGTATGAATGGTCATTGTCATTGTCATTGTGTTTAACATAACATAGTTGACAATATTGCAAAGTTAGTGCAGATAATTGAGTTTAGGTGAGGTGTATAGGGCCTTATTTGGTCACTATGGCTTGTTTGAGGCTTAGTTACTATAACCATCATGGGCTGACTTACATTTTTTCATGGTGTTTTTCGGATGCCTTTTTCTATACCTTTTTTCTGCCTACATTTTCCTATACCTTTTTCTATACAAGACTACTATGATAGTAGTAGTAGTAGTTGTAGTAGTAGTTGTTGTTGTTGTTGTTGTAAGAGAAAAGTTACTTTATTATCAAATTTGGATTTCACTTTGACTGTTGTGGTACCCCTGATTTGGCCTTGAGCAACATTTTGTACATTATGATAGTAATTTACCAAACTTGGGTAACAAAGACAAAATGATATGGCAAATAACCACCATCTTTGGTAGTCGTGCAATGCATAATTCAATCTTGCTTCTATTATTCTCAATTAGGTAGTTGTGCCTTAATTCTCCCAAGTTTTGCAATGGATGAAAAACTTCCAAAGAAAGTAAATAAAGAAAGGGCTTGTGGTCAAACTTCTTTGTAATTCTTTTATCTTTAGAAACATTATTAGAGTCTCTTTGTATGTTAATATTTTTTAAACTTTTTTTAATTTTTTTTGGACACAGCCAAAATTCAACGAGGCCTTGCTGGAGATGTTCCGGATAGACTATATTGGTGCAGCACCATACCTGAGCTGCATACCATCTGTGCTTCATCATCGTCTGACCTCGGGCGACCGCTTTCTGGTACTATCCTCTGATGGGCTGTACCAATATTTCACCAATGATGAGGTGGTATCACATGTAGCCTGGTTTATGGAGAATGTACCAGAAGGGGACCCTGCACAGTACCTTATTGCGGAGCTTCTTGGTCGTGCTGCAAAAAAGAATGGTAATGTCCTTTTGTGTTTTGTTTGAGCCTATCTTTTGGGCCCTCTTTCTTATCTATTCCTAAAAACCATCATCAATGCCCTTGAAAATGACTACTTTCTCGGACATGCCTCCAATACTTATCACAATATATTGTATGAGCTCAGCCTTCTGTACTTAGAATGCTCAAGTTGTACCTCTTTTCTTTTTTATTGTAGAGCGTTTTTCCAAGTATATTTTATTTTTGCTTCATGGGATGTGCATGATATTTTGAGTATGCATGATATCTTTGCTTTAGGAGCAAAATATTAGTTCTTAACATCTTACAGGGGTTAATGCTCCTAGTTCATTCAAACACTGTTTTACAGTACACAGTATCTCAAGGCTGTTTTATTGCTGTGCTGCTCAAATTGTTTGGGTTGTATTTGATTTTCGACCTGTTGCACCACTCATCAAGTTTTTCTTCTTTTTTCCCATTGATAGTTACACAGCTGCGGATTTCAGCTAACTGGGATATTGGTTGCTGGAAATATTTATTCTGAGCTTATTTATTTGATTATTCTGCTGATCCACTTAAGAAAACTTGTTCATGACGTGAACAGGGATGGACTTCCATGAATTGCTTGATATCCCCCATGGTGACCGACGGAAGTATCATGATGATGTGTCAGTGATGATTATTTCTCTTGAGGGAAGGATTTGGAGGTCATGTGGTTGAGGAAACATAGCAAGCTGCAAATGTGCCCTTCCCCCCACAACCCTGACCCCAAACTGAACAATCGAACCCAATTGGTTCACATCAAGAGAGGCCCTGTTGGCTTTTTGTTCTGATCTTCGATGTTCTCTTTTATTGTCTTTCCCCTCCCATGATTTTGAAATGATTTTTCTTTCTTGATTACCTATGTGGGTGGCTGTTACTGGCTAATCTAATGGACAGGCTGCTTCTGAGGATTGACAAGCTCTTGAGAGTATCAATTTAGTGTTTTTCTTGGTTTTTCTATGTTCTTTTACCCTTTGGTTAGGTGGTGGTTGGATGATTTTATCTTTACTCTTTCGTAAATATCATGGGCATAGATGAATTGGTGGGTGGTGAGATGAAATTTGTATCTTAATTGCCTAGTGATGTAGATCACAATCTAGTTTGTAGGAAGGAAATTTTAGATTTCTCTGCTAACAAAGCAAACCCTAAAAATGGCCCCCCATTGGCTCTATGTTTGAAGGGTTCTTAATTACTTGATGGCACTTGAGTGCAGTATTTAATATGACGCGAATCTGATAATCGAGTATCAGTTGGTACCAAGGAGATGCTTGTTCTATAATTGAACCTGAGATCAATGAAGCTTTGGCATGCAAAGTGGCCCTCTTGAGTTTCCTTTTGATATGCTTGTGGGGAGCACGAGTAGTTTTGAACTATATTTCATAATTTCATAATGGTTTGTACAAAAATGTTACAAGCATAGTGGTTTGGTTGTTCGGTTCAGTCCGGCTACTGGTACTGGTTTGTAGACCCAAATGGAACATAGAGGTTCAGTCCGGCTACTGGTACCGGCTACTGATACTGTGTTGGGATCAACACAGTATCCATATTGGTTCTGTAACATTGCAGGATTTTGCATATTAGTATGGAATTATGGATAAGCACATATTACGCATATGGTTGTTCAGATTAATTTCAAACCAAGCGTCACAAATGTATAATGAAAGTAATTAGGACATAAAATGAATCAAACTGACCTTTTTAACAAACAAAGCAAAACTAGTCTAAGGTGAAAATTGGCATAATACAACTCTAGATGGACTAATTGAGAGACTAAAAAAACAAAACAAATTAAAGACAATTTAAGCAGAAAATTTGACAGCATTTAATTCACAAAGACATCATTCATCTCATCCATGTAGTTTGCCTTAAATTTACTTCTCTTCGACTCTTTCTTCGACATGTAAACATGCACATCACGACAGGTTCCGCATTTCTTCTCGGTGCACCGTCCTACTGTTTTTGAATGATTTGTTGGCTTAGATGACACTCTTGCAAAGATTCCTGGAGTTGATACATCATCATGCTTGCTCTTAGTTCTAAACTCCGTTGGTACACCGCCATGTTTGCTCTTTGTTCTAACCTCCAACGGCGTGTCAATTGGTGGATCAATTAACATGACATGCATTCTGACAAACCCGTGTTGTCGACCCTCGCGCCTCATTGTTTAGATTGATTTTAGAAGACTTGATAGATGGATAGATGATTTATTTTCTGGATGAGGGGAAAGACAATTTATAGGTTCTAAATGAATTAGGCTACTTGGCAAGCAAGATACTTAGAATTGAATTTCTTGCAGACAAAGCTCTTTCGACTTTGTTGAATATTTCTTTTACTTTCCCTTAAATAATTAGACGTAAAATAAGAAAAACAGTCGCTAAGATAGAGTTTTGTCAACTACTCTATTATTACAAAATAAAATATACAATCAAACTCTAAGAGCATCTACATTAATTGAAGCAATTTAATTTAATTGTTAAACAGTCACGTTATTATTTTTAACAATTAAAGAGATTATAAATTGCTAACACTCTATTCTAGCAATTCTATGCATTGAGTAAAAAGAATTGAGAAAAAAACATTGAAATTCGCACTCAAATTTTGAGTTCCATACGCAATGCACTTGCAGAAAATTTGAAGACCTCTCTGCTCCTTTGCGATTGCACAATTTTTCATTTAAGTGCGATCGAATTAATATTTAGGATATTTAGAGTAATTATACTGCATTTCCAATTTTTATAGCGCATCCAAATTTTTATGTCTGTATATTTTGCAGCAACTTTTTGCTGAATTTTCTTGGCCCAATGTGAACTTCTCAAAAAACATAAAACGAGGCCCAAGGCCCAAACAAGACATATAAAAGATTAATTTCCAAGGAGCAAATGAATATACATCGGAGTCCCAGAATAGCATAATGTAAGTTCATTTACAATTCAAAGCACAAAGGCTTGGTAAAGCAGGACCGGATCTGCTGTAGCGCAGTAGCGCGTTACAGTAAATGGACGGTACGGATCGACCGACTCGCGATCGACCTCCAACGAAATCAAGAAGTCTTTATACTTTGGCACGAATCTTGATGTAATCGGTGAAAATCGGACGGTCCAAATGTTGCGCGACACCGTTTCCACAGAATCCGTCAAATGCATCGCCCCCAGATACGCTGAGAACATTATCAACTTGAGAAAAGTAATCACATAAAGAACCGGTTCATATGGCCTTGTCATTTTTCCTAAAAAGAAGAGAGAATGTAGGATTAGAAAACAAACAACTTTACTACTTAGAGCGTAATAGATATGGCCTTGTTATTTTTGACGGAAAAACAAGCCCAAAATAACATTTGATCTTCGAACGAAAGTAATTTTTGACTCGTAAATTTGATTCGCGAGTAAAGCATTTTTCGAAAACATGAAGATACACCGAACAAACTTTACTAGTATGTAAGCTCATAATGACAATGTTTTGATCCTAAAAACTCTTCTAAAGCATCCAAGTCCATTTTTAAGTTTTTCTACTTCTTTTATGCTCATTTTTTTTTCAAAAAAAATGTTCCAACACATATAGTATGACCACTAGAGGAGTTAGTATTGTTGGCTCAAACATTCTTTTGTTTGTTGATTTACAAAATTATTTGAATTTTACCATTTCTTGTGTTTTTGAGAATATTTGTAGGGTATTTAAGCAAATGCACAAATGAACACAAGAGATGATCAAGGATGATCTAAAAGCAAGATTAGAAGATCAAGATCATGATGAAGACTTGCTTAGGTTAATTAGATTTTGGTTAATTTAAATTTGGGATTGAAAAGAGCAAGGAAATAGAAAAACCACACCTCATGATCCTAGCATTATAATGCTAAAATGAGCGTTATAACGCTAGATTACAGAATTGTTTAAAATGGATTTAAAAATAGAAAAAAGGACAAACAATGGTCAAAACTAGGGATGTAAATCGGTCGGATTGTAGATTTTCAACTCGTTAGATGTTAATCGAGTTGTAGTATTTTCAACCCGTAACCAACCAACCAAAAATAAAAACCATCGAATTCATATTTTATTTAGGCGGTCGGGTTTTGCGAGTTTCACAACTTCAATATTTCACACAATTTTTAAATGATACAAAAATAAAAGTAATAATTGAAAATAATTTAAATAACACATTTGCATCAGTTCATACTAAAAATTAAAATTAAGAAGTTTGACAAAAATATACATGTTGTGACGAAAATCGAATAAAAACTTTATTATTAGCAGTATAATTGTTTAATTAAATATAAAAAGTCGGATCGACTTTTACCCACGTTTTATTCTACAATCCGTACCCACGTATTAGATGTCGGGTTCGACAAAATAAAAACCGTAACCGACCATAAAAAATTGAAATCCGCATTTTTTCGGATTGAGTTGGTCGGGTCGGTCGGTTAATCGGGTTAGTCGGGTTGGACTTACACCCCTAGTCAAGACATCTAGACTACACCTTAAATATTATTAAAGATTATCAAAATGAATTTTATTTGATAAAAAATATTGTTTTGATTAGTATCAAAATTACCTAATCAGAAAAACCAAAAAGTTGGTTGGGTTTTAAATATTGTTCTCTATTATAATCCAACCAACAAAGCACACATACATCATATTGCAAACCAACACAGATTAAATACCCAAGTTGATGAAATGAAATAAACTAGGTATGCGAACGCGCTCTGCACGTATCATGATATGCAACACAATTGATTAATTTAAACATGCTGGTGGGTTGGTATTTGACATTTCTGAATACGGGTAATTAATCAACATAATAACTGTGAAACCTGTAAAATTTTGAATCATTAATAAAACTCTGAACCAATAACAAAATTTACGTGTAATTAAATAAAGTATTCAATAAGAAATAAAATAACATATATGTAATAAGTAAGAATTCATAGTAAATAAAAGATATAACCAATAATATTGAATAATAATAACGAATCACTAATAAATTAATACAACCATAGTTAAAAGATTTAACATCCTTAATTTTGATATAAGACAATGTAAATGATAAATTAAATAATATAGTAAATAAAATTTGTACATAAATAAATAAATAACAATTAGTGTAAATAAATAAAAGAATGTATATAAACAAATTTCAAAAAAATAGTGTAATGTGTTTATAGATTTTTACTATTCCAAGGGCCCAAAATAGAAACTCAATCAAACCCTGTAACGAGTCATTCAACCCGTTCTCAGATTTAAACCACATGCAACACCAACAGATGCACAAATCTAGCCTTAACCACTTAGTAAATTGCTTAATTAAACTCTAAACTGAATAAGAATTTGTGCAGCATCCTAACTCGACCCGTTAACCCGCTTACATCCCTGACAATTACTCACCCCACCATAGGCCACACAAGGGACGCTGCAGCAAACTGAACCGACGCCAGCAGAGGAAATCCCTAGAAAATCTCCTCCTCTGCCCGATTCGCTACGACGTGTCTCTGGACACTTTGGTGTGGCGGGTCACAGAGAGACGACTTTATGAGTGAAGGCGGGTTTAATCTATAAATCGATGCAAGGCAACACTACAGAAAATCAAACCCTTCCCAAAAACCACTTTAGAACCTTGTTTTGGGCCCCTGAAATAGTAAAAATCTATAAACACATTACACTTTCTCACACGTGACCAGAAGAAAGAAGTGAGCTGCGCGTAAAAAAAAAAATCACTATTCACGAATGAACAGTGCCAATGTTCAGCAATGATATAGTGTAATAACGAAGCGCGTTATAGCACTATTTAGTAGTGTTATAACGGTATGTAAATTTTTCAAATTGAATTCTGTAGCTAGAATCATCCTGTCATAAGTGTTATAATGCTATATTTAGCGTTATAACGCTAGACCAAAATTTTCAACGGTAGAATCTTGTCCTAACTTGACATAGCACTAGTGGTACATGTAATACATAACCTAGCGTTATAACGCTATAAAAGTTGTACAATTAAAATCTAACGGTCAAATTATTTGTCCCCACTCTGGATTTACATTTCATAGCGTTACAACGCTAGACCTTGCAAAACTACTTTTTGGCCATATTAGAACTCTATTTAAACCCTTCTTCTCCAACAATTGGAGCTGCTCTTCCATTAATTCAATACCTTTCTGTCCATTATTGTTGTGCTCTTTGAGCTTAATTCTAATAGCCAAATTATTGCTCTAATTTCAAGTTTAATTAGCTAAATATAATCTAGAGATTATAGAGAGTTTGTTTATTTGAGTGATTGTCTTTGTTAATCATCCAATTCTCTATTTTATTGTGAGTATGTGTTGTCTTGAGCTTCACCGGTGTGTGTAAGTTAGCTCAAGATAGTCAGCTCGATTCTCCACCGGCGTGTGTAAGCGAGATAGAGTTCAACACCTTATTAGGGTTGGTGTGCTCCACCGGTGTGTGTAAGAGAGCCATCAATTCTGAAGTCGTATATTAAGCAATCATTTTTGTTTAGTGAAGCAGACCAGACTTGTTACCGCAATAAGTGGGAGCGCCAGAGACCCGAAGACGTAGACGAGATCATAGTGCAAGCAAAACTCTGCCAACACTTAATTGAGCTACTTCTCTTCCCTTACTCTATTTACGTTTACTCAATTCATTTAGTTTAATTGCTTGCTTGATTGATTGATTGTGAATTGAGTTGTAGGAATTGAGTTGCTAGAATTGTGAATTTGTGCTTGAATTGCTTAATTAAGAAATTGATTGAATTACTTGTTTAATTGCTTGATTGAATTGCTTGTTTAATTTCTTGATAGAATTGTGAAGTATTAGTTAAAATGCTTGAATTGTTCTATTGAGCAAATTGCAATTAGGAATTGGATTGTGTGAATTTGCAATTAAGACCTTGTAGTTTCCAATTGAACGAAAATTAGTCATAACCTAGGCCGCCTAGATTCTACAAGTATGACCATATCGTTAATTAGTATGAACACATCATTATTTTGTATGCTGGCGTTTTCAATTAACATGCATGATCAAATTAAGTATGCATAGTAAAATCAATCAACATGCATGACAATTAGAATAACATGCCTGACAATCATATTTTGTATGTTGTCGTTTTCAATTAACATGCATAACCAAATAAGTATGCATAGTAAATCAACTAACATGCATGGAAACTAGAATAACATGCCTGAAAACCATATTTTGTATGCTAGCGTTTTCAATTAACATGCATAACAATAAAAATAACATGCATAACAAATATAACATGCTTTCCAGAGAATTAGAAGAGATCGCGATGCAAAGATGGAACCAGGAATCAATCAGAACGATGACGCGATGAAACAATTTCAAATAGAAAAGAAAATGAAACTGTTCTGTTGTCAATGTGAAACAAATTACTGGAGGCGTCCATTGACTGGAAACGTCAATTCAATATTAATTGTGTATCGAATTCGATATCCCCGAATATTTTCCGGAAGGAAATGGCTAGAGCGGGTTCAGTTTATTATGATCAAAGAGGATGTTGCATGAAGTATCACAAATGGCTGCATTTTTGCTTTAGTGCAACTATTGTTAGTGTGATTGTAGTAGAACTTGGTACCAACTATGTAAATATTTTATGCCTCTTTTGCTAATAGTATAACTCTTCTATACTATGTTTTGTTTTGTTTTGTTTCCAGACATAAATGTATTGCTTCTCTTTGATGGAAGCCGGCTATCTGTTTTGGGATGCATGCTTTTTTCCCAAAAAAAAAAAAATGAAATGGTATTCGGTTACACAACAAATTAAACTCATCATGCTCATTCGGATTATTCATTCAATAATCAATAAGATTGACAAAAAAATATATCTAAACATTGTATCCTCCTTTTCTTCTGTTATATCTTTGATGAATGTATCTATATGTTCATGCACTTAGGGTCCGTTTTGGCAAATCAAGAAATGACATTGAAAGAGTATAATTAGAATAGTAAAAATAAAATAATGTGTTTTTCAAAGAGTCGTAGAAGAATGATATTTTTTACTATTTGAAAGAGCAAAAATATTGTTTGACAAAAAAATAATTGGAATAACAAATGTAAAAACTAGAATATATAATGAAAAGTAAAAGAGACCCTTATATGTTAGTTTACAATTATTTATGCAGTCTCACAACAAATGCATCTCTCATCAAATTGCAGTTGGAAGTATTTATTTTCCTTGCATGTGTATTAGTTCGATTATTATGTTTACATTTGTTTAGTTGATTAATATTTTTCATTTAAATATTTTTAAAAATGTTATAGCTACTACATGACATTTAAACTATGGAATGTAATAAAGATGATATATCAAAAACTTCTATGTCATAATTTGTCTTGTCCTTGAAGCATATAAATGGCATATGAAATGCTATAAAATAGCATAAAATACAGCATAAAAAAGTTCATACATCTTCAAACTTGTGCAAATTACAATAATGAAAAACCTCCCAGAAACACAAGAGAGACAATTAACAAGCAAGGAGAAACCGATTAAAACTCAATTTTTCAAAAATACATGCACACTCTCTTTCAGACTTCAATTTATGGATAATGATTTTAATTCCTTGAAAGACACAAAAATCAATTCAAGAAGTCAATTTGAAATATGGTCTAGTAAAGTCAATAGGCAACATCAAACAAGTTATAACAATATGACATGTAATAAATACTATATTGTTCTACAACTTGATATATCAAGTTGTCAGTTGCTCTGCTTATAACTACAAATAGTACAATTAAGAGAGAAGATCAATTAATCTATCAAGTTGTCGATCTGCTCACAACCAATCTCTCATCTCACCTCTAGTGTAAGTATGACCTCTCTTGCATCACCATTCATAGTTGTTGTTGTGTTTGGGTGTCACGGTCCGCAACCGACCGTGATGTCGTGAATATTTATTTTTATATATTCTCAAGATTTACGAATATTTTATGCAAGCGTGTATTTTTATTCTAATTGTTAGAAAACATTTTTATATTTTAAGGTTGGAATTCCTTATGAAAGAAATATTTAGAGATGATTACTTAAATATTCTTGTGTTGCTATTATTTCCAAAATATACATGTATTTGATTTTATTAAATTCAATCTAACTTTAAGTGTATTTGAAACTTTACCTTATATCTATAAACATAATAAAAGTTATACTAGTTTGTTCATTTATTGTGCATTCTATTAAGTGGACTTTTAAATTTATAATTGTTTCTGACTAATTGAGATTTCCATCAATATATATATATATATATAGGCTAGGGTGCTCCATGGAGCACCAAATCCCTAATGATCCACATCGTATCTTCAATTTAAAATTCCAACGACCGATCTGAATCGTTGAACATGATCACATATTGAAATATACTTGGAAATTGAATTTTATAGTTTTCTAATTTTTTTGCTATTTTTTTAGAGATGTAGGAAAATTGCAACTTTTGTTAGTCCAGGAATCGTTTGATTAGCAATTTTTCTACCTCTTTAAAAAATAGAAAAGAAATTCAAAAAAAATGTAAAATTCAATCTGCAAGTAGATTTCAATATGTGATCATGTTCAACGGTTTGGATCAGTCGTTAGAATTTTCAAATTGGATATAACGAATGTGGAACACGAGCGATTTGGTGCTCCATGGAGCACCCTAGCCTTTCTCTCTCTCTCTCTCTCTCTATATATATATATGAGGAGGGATCCGTAACCGTCATCCATATCGTAGCCGCTCGCAACCGCTCCATCATAACAAGTGTAAATGATCGATCCGGACCGTTCAAAATATTGTCCATACTAATATAGACTTGAAGACCAAATTTTACATTTTTTTGAATTTTTTACTATTTTCTCGGATGTGTTGAAACTTAGATGTTTGTAAATCGATAAATAAATAAATTTTCAATCATTCCGATAAAATAGTAAAAAAATTCAAAAATATATAAAATTTGGTCTCAAAGTCTATATTAGTATGAATAACGTTTTCAACGATTCGGATCAGTTATTTACATTTGCTATCATGGAGCGGTTGCGAGCGGTTGGAAATTAGACGGCTACGGATCTCTCCTATATATATATATATATCTAAACTTACATTTTTCTCCTTTGATTTGAACTCTCAATTCAATTTTCTGAAAAGTTGCACTATCAAAAGAAAGCTAATTGTAAGAATTAATGCACTTAATGGGCAAATTAAAGAACAAGAGAATTAGAACCTGAGACATCTCCCAAAATCTACTGATGAAATATAAATGAATTCCGATTTAAGATCATAAAAGGAGAAAAGAAATGGATTGAGGATTCAGATGCAAACGTTTGCTTTGAACCCTTCCCGAACTCTTGATTGGAAATAATTATACATTGATAATTATATAGCATAGAATCAAACGAAGACTAATTCTTTATATATAAAAGTTTAACATGCTTAGCTACAATGGTTATGAATATATAGCGTTTTTACTGTAGTGTGCTACAGTGAAAACACTGTAGCTTTTATTTTTCCTTTTTTTTGCAATTTTTTCTGCTATTACTCTTTTTGTAGTTTTTCGCGCAGAACGCGAGCTCGACATCTACTTCAACATAAAGTCTTGACATGTTCATGCTGATATATGCACAAAATTATAAATTCTAACATCTTTAATTTAAATTCACATCCGGTGACACGGTGAGTATCATAAGATATGATGAAGTATTCATTCAATGCTTCATATAACTTTTAAATTTGTGCGAGTGAATTTCGAAATTATGTGAATCATTTAACGAATACTTCATATTACGAAATACTTCACAAAATATCTTTATTTTGACTCATCTAGACATACTAACACAAGCTATAATATTGTTAGTCACTATCGTCTTTTGCAATCTTGCAATCGATACTTGTCACTAATTATTGCAAATTTGGACATGTTTTATAGTTTCTTCTGAATTTATTTTGATTTAATAGAAAAAATTAAGGGTCAAAAGACGACCTTAGAACTTAGCGAGAACACCTATCGGAGCTATATTCCTCACTGTACTAATATTAATTAGCATATCGGGTAGGTATACTAACAAATCAACTTTTCTTTTATAAAAAAATTCATGTTTAAAACATCAATCCAAATATCTCGATAATTCAAGTAGAAACTTCTATAAAGATTTAGAATATTTAGACACTTTTAATGACTTTTGAAAAATGATTCTAAAATAATAATAGAAAATATCATTTTTATGTCAAATAGGATCATTAATAAAAAAAACAGTAAAAAAGTTAAAAATTCTAAATAGAAAAATTGTTGTATAACTTTTTATGTCAAATAGTAAAAAATTGTCGTATAACTTTTTCTGAAAAATTGTCAAAAATTCAAAATCATAGTGTTATAACACAATGCATAGCGTTATAACGCCATGCTGTATAATTTTGAAATTCGAACGTTGAAATATGTCCTTTCTGGGAACTATAACGTTATACAACACTATGTCAAATAGAAACAGAAGAGTTAGTATGACTACATCCTTAGTTAGTATGAGCACATTCTTATTTAGTCAGCTCTCATTCTATTCAAATAGACCAATAGCATTTAGACAAATTTTAATCGTTTAAATGTTATTTTGGACGAAAAAACAAGCGCAAAATAACATTTGATCTTCGAATGGACGTAACTTTTGACTCGTAACTCTGATTCGCGAGTATGAGCATTTTTCGAAAACATCAAGACACACCACACAAACATTACTAGTATGTAAGCTCATAATGATGATGTTTTGATCCTAAAAACGCTTCTAAAGCATCTAAATCCTATTTTTAAGTTTTTTTGCACTTTTTTTGCTCAAATTTTCTAGAAAAATGTTCCAATACATATAGTATGACCACTAGAGGAGTTAGTGTGACCACATCGTTAATTAGTACGAGTACATCATTATTTAGTCTGCTATCTTTCTGTGCAAATTATACTTGAAACAGTGCAAAAATATGTTTGAAACATCTAGTATGAACACCTGTTATATTTAGTATGAACATATGTTTCAACTAGTCTCAACCCTTTTTTTTAGTTTGAACATTTATTTTATTTAGTGTGCATCTTATGCATTCTGTGCAAAACAAATTTGAAACAATACAAAAAAACAGACTTGAAACAGTTAGTATAAATACTTATTTCAACTAGTCTGAACACATTTTTGTTTAGTCTACACTCATGCATTCTGTGCAATACAGATTTGAAACAGTGTAAAAACAAATTTGAAACAACTAGTATGAACATCCGTTTCAATTAGTCTGAACATCTATTTTATTTAGTCTGCACCCCATGCATTGTGCAAAACATGCTTGAAACAATGCAAATACATATTTGAAACAATGCAAATACAGATTTGAAACAGCTAGTATGAACATCTGTTTTATTTAGTTTACACCTCATCCATTCTGATTCTGTGTAAAACATTCAAAATAGTGTATAGGACGGAAATGTTCAGAAAATTGAGTGTGGTCTAACTTTTCAGTTTTATGCGTTTTTTACTATTTGATTTTTTCTTTTTGACAAACTTAATTAGGAGGGTGAGAGTGGAAGACTGATATTGAAAGACTGTTAGTCGGATCCTATTTGATATTACAGTAATGATCATTTATATATTCATATGTTGAAATTTCAATTTTCTTGATGTATGGTGAAACAAGCCAAAATTGAAAATTCCATCAGAGTTTATAGACAAAATATGTGAATAATATTGAGTGATAGATATAATGTTCGATTTCAACAACGATCAATAATACAGTAATCAGCCCCTAAATTACTCTTTACAGAAATTGATGTACAGTAAGTGCCACAGACAACCTGGATTTGACATGGTAAGCAACAAAGTTTAGTAAGATACGGAATCCTGTGTAAACATTATATATAATAATATAAGGAAGCCGGTTAGTTAACTTAATATATAAACAAATATTAAATTATTAACGTGCCAAATAAGTTAATTTTATTTTATTTATGAAAAAAGTTCTTATGGACAGAGATATTTTCGCGTTGATTCGCTTGACATCATTATTCTTTTTATTACTAACTCTATCAATTCAGTAATTTAATGTGCCACTGACAGAGTATTTTCCAATCTGTAGATTTTTTATTTATTAAAACTTTCTTTATGTTTTATTTGTTTGAGTTAGAGGCAAATTAAGTTCAATATTTAATTTTTTAAGGTGCTCATTCTTCTAAATATTTTAACGGGATTTTATCTTCCAACCTTCTCTCTAAAGGCTATCTTTCAACCAACTGTCTTAGTCAATGACGATTCCAATTACAGATTAATGTCATGAATAACTACTTTCATTTTTTTTAGTACATATAAAAGAGGCGGAGCTACTGCGTTGATTTGGGGTTTCAAGACCCCACTGATATTTGAAAAAATAGAACTCAGATTGAATGTAACTGTATATATGTATAATTTAATCAGGATCCAGTGAAAAAAACTCAGGGACTGATGATCTGTTCGCTCTGACGACTTGTAGATCGATGCGTCTCTTCATATTTCGCAACCTGGCGACTTGCGCATCCTGTCGTTGCATCCGGCATTCTGTGCTTTTGCGTTTCGCTGCTAGCTCCGACTTGTCGACTCGCCCCTATTCCGAGTCATGCTCCGCCTCGGAGACTCGCCTCTGCCCTTAATTTGCATTTCGCAACTCACCTCTAGCCTCCCGACGGACCTGACCGGTTGATCCTTGTACTCTTTGTTTAGACTTTTAGTTGTTTATTTCTCTAGATTCTGAAAGACTAGACCGGAAATTGAAAAAGAAGTACGGTGAAAATTGAGAATTTAGTCTTTGTTTGAACTTTAGTTGATCTTTAGAAAATTGAGAATTTGTTCATTGTCAATTGTCAAATATATGCATTGCGGTGGTCATTAAGAAATTGGTTATAACTTGTTCAATTGTCAAAACTTAGAAATAAAACGTGTGACAGCTGCATGAATATGTCTTGTTACTTAAAAGAATATATATATATATATATATATGTTTGATACAATTTCTAATGAAAAGATTATGTAAAATTAAACTTTTCGATGTATAGGAGTTGACATATATCTTCAGCCTCTATTACTAAAGATCTCTTAATGACATATAAACTAAGAGTCACCATATGATGCAGGAGATGAGGTTTTGGTAGCACGAATCTCAATGTAGAAAAAATAGATCGAACGGCCAACTTTTCCTGTATCCAACGGTGGTGCGCGTCACCTGATCTCAATCCTTATCGGTTCGGGTACATTCTTGGCACAACACAGAAAAAAATTGTATGTCAAATAGGATCATATTTCAGAAGTATTTAAAAAACCTTGATCAACATTTCTCGATATAGTAGTTTAAAATTTGATCAACATTTCTTCAATAAATGCTAGCTTATGAATACATAATAGCAAAACTCCGAATATATAACTGAATCAATATTAGTTTCTTTCTAGAAAAATACAGATTTTATACATTAACATCCAAACAAATGCATTTGTCTTATCGATTGATCGAGATAACATCAAACATCTTCCAAATCTGAGAAGAACATGTATAGTATTGCAAGGAAAAGGAAACTGGTACAAAATTCTGCTCGTTAGCTCAACCGTCTATGCGTCTCCATTTTCAAATTCAATCAACTAACGACTTTGGAGTTTGGCCCCACCATATATAGTTTAAAAATGCGATTATTAGGCAAATAAATAAATCACACATGTTATCTATAATTGCAAATAAATCACACATGTTGATTAACAATTTATTACTCTATAAAAATATTTATGCTTAATTACTATTTGGTATTTCACATTTACAACCCTTTGCCATCCACACTTCACTTACATATATTCTTTAATTAATTAACCCCCTATAACAAACCCATATATTTATGCGTACGTCCGTAAACGTCTCTATGCATGAAAATCTTAATCGGAACTAAAGCAGAAAGAAAAGATGAAAAGAAGAACATAGATGATATTAATTGACAAATCATAATTAGCAAATGGTGCAATTGTTCTCGGGATATTGCTCGTAGACGACGACCGGGGGGAAGCCATAGGGCTGCTTGTATGGCTGCTTGTAGTAGCAATGGCATGGCGTGTAGTTGCAATAACATATCGGCACACACTCGATCTTCTTCTCCTCTTTCTTCTCATCTTTTTTTTCATCCTTTTTCTCGTCCTTCTTCTCATCTTTTTTCTCGTCCTTCTTCTCTTCCTTTTTCTCGGGACCCACGCTTATGATCTCAGCGCAAACTTTCGCCTTTCTCAACTTCTCTACGATCTCCACCGCATCAGCCGAACCGATTACCGTTAGCACTCCTTTATCCTCATCTAGAGATATAGAGTTCACTCCTGGATAATTGCAACATCTTAATTAGCGTTGACATGAAATTTGGAACTTTTGTGAGGCTATTTGAGAGAACATCCGCATAATTTAGGATCTTATACCGCATATATATATATGTGATATTACATACCAGTATAATTCAATATCTTATACAGGATATACACGATATATTAATTGAATGCATTGCATCAGAAACAGAGAAGAATTGAAGATCGAAAGATACTTTTCCAGATATTTATTTTTCTTATTAATTGCTCAACTGTTGGTATTTTGAACATTTCCTTACTGAATTCTGCATTAATTGCTCACAAAAGCTCAGCAAATAGCAACAATGAATCTTTGTTCTTTACATGAGATAGGAGCAGAATTAGTACAAGAGATGACAAATAGTTTTGCACTGAATATTGTAAAATTTAGAGCTTAAAATGGCATCCTGTTGGAATCTGGAAATCGGTTCCATTTTTTGTTTGAAAACACCATTTCTTCTCCTTCAGAAAAAAGAAAAAGAAAACACCATTTCTTCTCCTTAAAAAAAAGAAAAGAAAACACCATTTCTTAGTTAAGCTAACTTGACTTGCGTACCGTGTACTTTTGCAGCTGTCGTCCAAATGGTAGTCTTGCATTTCTCACAAAAGATTTGAACTTTCAATTCAATTTTCTGCAAATTTGCATCAATTAAATCAGAAAAAGAATTCATAAACAAAAATACTTCCATATATTTGAGAAATAATTACAAAAAAAGAATTATTCTAACCTTGGACATCTCTGAGATATACTGATGAAATGTGGATCGATGAACTGAGATGCAAGGAGATGTATAACACAGAGAGAAACGAACAAGAACAATTAATGTTAAAGCCTTTAGCCTTGGTAGAATTATATATAGATTAGTTGATTTGAATGAGTACACACACGCAATCCCAACAAAATTAAAAAAAGAAAAAAGAATGAGGGATATTTGTTGACTTGGATGGTTGATGTCTACAGTCTGTGTCCCCAAGTACCAAACGAGATCTTCTACCGCGCGGCACCGTCACTGTGCGTGCCGCGCAGCAAATCTCGGCCTTTAATTTGCATCAAGATTCGTGCAAGCTAAACTTTATAATATCAGACCCCCCCTGAATCAAATCTGGGCCGTCCGTAGCTGACAGCGCAGTAAATCTGAGCGGTCCGTCGGTACCGCGCGGTAGAGGATTCGCTCTCCCCCAAGTACTGCCTTTCAAGGTGACATTGCCGTGTTGACTCAATTTTAACAGCAATGCACCAAGAGATGCATGTGCGCTTTATTATTGAAGATAGTAACAATTTAACGAATTATTTATTTTAAATTAATTTCAAATCTTTCTTGAAACTTACACATTTAGGTCATGTTTAGTTTTGGAGTAAGAGATGAATTAACTCTCTAACTACACACTTAATCCATCAAACGTGAAGTAAAATTGATGGAGTAAGTTGAAGTAAGATTTAAATTAATCCGGAGTAAGTTACTCCACTTCTTTAGGTGGATTAGCTTAATCCACCAAACATGATTAACTTACTCCACCTTAACTTAGAGTAAGTAATTTAATCCGGATCAAAGTTACTCCACAACCAAACATGACCTTAGAGAATAATTTTCAAATAATTCATAAAACTTACTTAAAAAATAATAATTTATACAGAAAAACAAAGTATATATTCTCAACTTATACATGCAAATTTGAATCATGAATTTAGATCTTGATGAATTACGTACTTTCAATTATGAATTTGTTATCATATTGACTTGCAATAACTGACCCACCCTGGAAATTTTTTTTGCGAAATTAATCATGTATTTAATTTTTTTTTAAGAATAATATGTTTGTAATTTTGAATTTTTTAAAAAATATGCACTATTTGAACCACCCTGAAAAAAATCGTAAATTTTGAACTACCCTGACAAAAATTCTGAATCCGCCCCTGTATATTATATACATGACATGACTTTGAATCTTCACCTCATTAAATGATATATATACACATAAATCATTATGCCTCAATGCACAAAGAAACCGTATGACTACCAAATAAGCTTAACATATATACGTAATCTTGGCTTTATTTATAGAAGAAGAGGATATGATTCGTTCAACAATAGCTTCCACTTTAGTTTGCTTCTAACATCCCTTACCATTATTTTCATTATTGACAAAAAAAAATGTTTGCGTGTTCGTTGTAATTTCTTACTTAGAAAGGGCTAAAATTTATTTTTTACTTGGTACCAATTACCGATTTAGTTTTTTTTTTTGACGAAAAGATGGGGTCAATGCCCCCAAATTTTATAAGTGATGATCACATGGTGATCAGAGTACAGAATATTTACATTATTCAAACAACACACAATTACCGATTTAGTTGTGCTTCATTAGCACGTCAATCCACCCCAAAGCTTCTTTCTTACATCACACCACATTTAACTATGTATTCCACGATTTTCTTGACTACATGCATTAATTAATTAATTAATTTGAAATTAATGTTTTCGCTCTCCAAACAAATTGCAAAGTAGATATGTTTTATTCATTGAGTCGTTAACAATATCTTTTTTCTTGAAAGAGTCATGTCTATAATGCTGATTAGGGGTGCAAACGAGTCAAGTTCGAGCGAGCTGGTCGATTCGAACTCGGCTCGTTACTACAAGTGGACACGAGCTGAAACTCTCAACTCGAGCTCACTCGACCTGACTCGTTAGTAGCTTGTTTGCAAGAAAAATGACAAAATTGTTTAAAAAAACATAATAACATTATAAAATCATGAAAATTCTTTATGGTGAAGATCTATTTAGAGATGGTGATTACCAATTCGACGTTTCAGATTAACTCGTTAAGATCTCGATACTTACACGAGCCGAGCTGGTCACAACTCGAGATCGGCTTATTTATTAACGAGTTGGCTCGGCTCGACTCATTAACAACTCGAACTGTTAACGAATGAGTTGTTAGTGAATCGAACACGAGCCGAACGAGTCACGAATATTTTGTGCACCCCTAATGCTGACCTATACAAATGACCCTTTGCACCAGGATTCAGATTCGCTGTCATTATTGCGATGACATGGAGTTGCCATAGTCAATTTGAGCGATTAGATTAAATTTGAACGGTTGTGATTTGATGTAAAATAATATATATTATAATGTTAATCTTATTAATTCCATATGTTATATCCTCAATGACATCTTGCTGCTCTAGCAAAACTAGGGCAACAGATATAAATTCCTTTGGATAGCATCTATGATAGATTATGGGTTGCATCTAGAAATATCTAACATACCTGGAGCGATATATATATATGCTAATTAATAAACAAATGAAATATTTATGATAATATGAATATGGCCCTTCCTTTTTTTTTTGGTAGACGTGTCTTGTGTATTTTTGTTTTGTGCTAATAAAAGTGCCTTGTATTTAATTTATTAAGAGAGAGTTCGTCAACTATGAAGGAATAATTCTGACTTAATTAACATGCACTAAAGTAAGCATCTTTGTGTTTTTCTTTAACATTTTTATACTTATTATTATGTATTTATAGACAGAAAGGATTTTAATATTATTTTTTCTCAAGTTAGGTTCACATTTTCTCAATCAAACTTGCCAATTACTTTTGTCATTTTCCGGAACACTGAAAAAAGAAAGTCAAAAGTAAAAATCCATGTCAAGAAATCATAGTTACAAAGTACAATCAGGAACGGATTCAGAGCTCAATTAAGTTCGGACACAACTAAATTCTGTCACTGTGGTTGAAATCAAACACGAGCACTTGCTTACTAAAATATCATTAAAAATTAATTTTTCACTATAAAAATAACTAAAAATACATTAAATTTTGCGTTTTTTGAAAATCAAACTCTGACACTTATCCGAACTTGCCTGTGAATACTTAGAAAAATCAAAAATGGAAAATCCATGTCAAGATGTTTAAGTTAGTAAGTACAAACTGTACCACCTAATAAATCGCCAAAGTCTTAAGTCTTCACAATTTTTATATCTTTATCTATTTCGACACGGAAGAATATTGTACGAGGGCTGACTATTATAGTAAATTTGGCACTATAATAATGTAACCGTGTTTATTAAAGAAACTAATCTAGTAGTTAGATGCATAACAAATTCTAAACGAGGATTATTATAATAATAACAATAATAATAATAATAATAATAATTATTATTATTATTATTATTTATTTTTCTATTAATGAGACTTAGTTTATTTGTCAAAAAAAATTATGAATTAGACGCTGAAAAATTACACTAAGTATAAAGGGTTAAACAATTTTCAATAATTTTGTTATATTTTTATTAAGAATAACTTTTAACTACCATACATACATTATCTCAATAATTTTGATTAAGAATTCCATCCAGCAATCTTCAATCCTGAAGTTCTACACAGTCGTTGGAATAAAATAAAATAACTGTTTAAAATTCTTGTTATATTTTTTCAGAGGACAGCTTTAGTCCGAATCAGATTAATTCAACTACCAATTATGAGCATTTAATAGAAAAATGGGAATATTGAACTAGAGTCTAGAGGTGGTTCAGTCCGATTCGATTCGAACTCGAACTGACCGAATATTTTGATAAAGTGAAACTAACCCGACTCCGATCAGACTCGAGATGATCCGTAATCCGAGCCAGAGCCAACATGAGCGACTGGAGCCCGACCTGATCCGACTCAAGACTACACATAATCTGGGATGACGCGACACATGAGGACTCGAGCCCGACCCGACCCAAGACGACCCGTAATTCAAGATGGAGCTACACTTGAGAACTCGAGTCTAACCCGACTTGACCTGATACAACTTGTAAATCGATCTAATTATATCTTGCCTACATTATAATCTATCTTTACTAACAAGTTAACAGAAAAAGTCAAAATTTAATAACACAATTCAATAACGCGGCCTGATCTTGTCTGACTGAATTTAAAACTCAAAATAAAACTCGAAAGTTGTTGGTGCAACTCGACTCAAAACCGATCCGATCTCGCCCCTGACCCAAGATCCGAAAATTATCGATGCAGTCAGACCCCAAAAACCGACCTGATCTCGCCTGACTCGACTTGTTACCTCAAAAGGTTTGACACGATCCGACCCGACCTGACCCATGATCCGAAAGTTATCGACACCTGACGACTTGAAATCTGACTCGGCCTCACCCGACTCGACCTGCAACCCGACTATTATCGACAATCAAACTAACCCGATCCGACCCGAACCCATCCAAGCCGCACGATTTGCCACCTTTATAATAAAACTGACTTTTTCCCAGCATAATTCAAGTATTATTTTCAGCCTCCTATAGAACTGTTCTTAAAGTATGTTATGGTGTTCCCTCTCCAACTTCATTGACATATATTTTATATTCATACGCACTATGATATATATATATAGAGTATGGTTAATGTGAAAATGTTTGTACTTCGGTCGAAGTGCAAAAGTTTCACATTAGCCAATTTTTTGTGGTCAAAATTTAAATTTAAGTTGCTCAATAAATTCTTCATATCAAAATGTAAAATAGCAAAAAAAATCAAAAAAATGTAAAATATAATCTCCAAGTCGATTCCAATATGTAGATCATGTTCGACGGTTTGGATCGGTCGTTGAAATTTTTAAATTGGATATACTATGTGGAGCATTAGGAATTTGGTGCTCCATGAAGCACACTAGCATATATATATATAGAGAGAGAAATGCTATAGTGCACTACGAAACCAAGATTAGTTTTGGCATCACGTTCAAATTTTAATTTTTAAAACATTAATGGTCGATCCAAACCGTTCAATGTGATCTTCATATTGATTTTTTCATTTTTTAGAACTTGTTTACTATTTTTTAGAGGGGTGCAAAATTAGTCATATTGGATGGTCCAGAAATCATTATATTAACAAATTTCATACCACTCTAAAAATAGTAAAAAAATTCAACATTGGTCTCTAGTGAGATTTCAGTATGGAGATCACATTGTTGGTTTTGGATCAATTGTTTCAAATTTTCTTATTTGAAATTTGAGTGTGATGCCAAATCTAATCTTAGTTTCGTAGTGCACTATAACATTTCTCTCTCTCTATATATAACATTTTCTGCTGTTCTAGTTATATATAATTAGCTCAATAAATTAAGATTTAAGTTGCTCAATAAATTCTTTAGAGTGATTCTGCAATGGATGAGAACTTGCCGCATTAATTTTTTTGGGACTCAATCAAAACTGTCAATTTGTATTGCGAAGGAAAATAAAATTAAAGTAGCGTAACTGCGTAAGTTAGTTTCATCTAAGCGGTTAGTTTCTACGGTGGAGATTATTTTTTATCCATAGCAGATCTACCAATTCTTTATATCAAAATATTAAAGAAAATTATATTTCGAAATTTTTAGAGCTTTCTTGCTATTTTTAAATAATTTTTCGGACTGCAATTCAGAAAATGACATTTAAAAAAAACAACCCAAAAAATTTAAAAATAGCAAGAAAGCTCTAAAAATCACGAAATTTAGCCAAAATTGCTACAAAATTATCCAAATATAACTCAACTCATGAATTAAATTATTAATATTTTTATTAATAAAAAATCAAGTACTACATTTATTCTTTTCTCACACAGACAACAGCTGCGAGTTGTGATTTTTTTTCATTTCATTATTCAATTTGTATAGATCAGAGAGTATCGATAGTGATGATGATGAGGGGCCTACATTTGTTGATGAAAATCAAGAAGAGCTGGCAGCAAAGCTTAATGATGCACTTAAAGAATTTCATATAGAGGGTGTCGTAGACGAGGAACGGTACAAAGCGCCTGGTGAATTGGTAAAAGATGACCAAGAATCTGCTGAAGTCATTCGCAAATGCACTGCATATGCTCAAAAGTAATTTCTTTATGCCGCATGTTGTTGCAATGCTGGAGTCATCCCCAAGTGCAATTAGTCTCTTTCTAGTTACAGTCAAATAATGCCAATCATTCTCAGAAACTTGGGATATGATTTTTTAAAAATCTGAGGAGTTCAGGAATCAATAGCTCTCAATTTAAAAAATTGCAATGATATTGAAAAAAAAATTGGATGTCAAAATGCTGACAATGTGAGATCCTCAATACGAAAGCAAGAAATCTGTGTTCCCAGAAAAATTTGCAGATATTCGATGTCCTAACCTGAATTTTGAATCATCATTTACGAGTCACCTCAAATGTGATAAATTTCTGAACAAATATTTGCAGCGTGAGATTTCCACGTTTCAATTCTTTTCTCCTCAGTTCTTTTGAATTGCACACACAGTACTAAGATCTTGAAGTCTCAGAATACTAGAACGTGAAGTTCAAAGTTCAATAAAATGTGCAAGCTTTAATAGTGAGTGACCCCGATTCTCTCCTCGAAAACCTTAAAGAAAAAGGCGCGCAGCGATGAAAAGAGGAGCAAATATAGAGAGCATCGGTACAAATAAAGAAGGCTTGAAGGTAAACTCGCTGGGAGAAAGCCCATCTGCCTTGCTCTATCTATAAGTTGCCTTTGCCCTTACTCTTGCTTACAAGACAAGAAAAGCGGTGCAGACTGAAAGGCCTCTGCTTAGCACTCCTACTACTACTGCTACGGACGAGCTTGGCTGTACTAGACTCTCTTAGGTCACTCACACAACCTAGTAACTTGATTCTTGACTGTTTAATAAGCTCTCCTCTATGCCCTGGCTCGCATAGTAAGATCTGTGGGAAGACGTCGAAGCGGGTTTAGACCCAGAATAAAGAGGTTAATCCCTACGTATTTTTTTCCTATTCTAAGCATCTGAGATGAGAAAGCTTCAAAAGAGATAACTATTATAGTAAAATCGGAATAGAAAATTGATTATTATTAGCAGAGATTGTTGTACATATAGAGAGATTTCATGATTTTCTCTCTGTTGTCATACCTATACAATAAATCCTATGGTATATATATACTAATCGAGTACAGATGTAATTACCTAAATAAAGAAACTACAACGTCTATTTACAACCACTCATCTGTAGGCTAAGAAAGGTAAAATATAAAATGATCCTAATTAGTGGATTCTAATAATTACAAGGTTACAATTATGGCTCAGAATTGTGAACGTTGGAGCTTTCCTATTATGCCATGCGCCATCATACCAGAGATACACTTGTCATACAATAATTCAATACTCCCCCTCAAGTTGTACCATACAGAGAATCTGAGGTCAACTTGTGCATACTCTCAATGAATGCTTTGGCTGGCAAGGCTTTTGTGAATGTGTCTGCTAGTTGCCTCCTAGAGTTTACGTATGGAGTTTCAATAGTTTTATTCAGCACATTTTCTCGTACGTAGTGACATGCAACTTCTATGTGCTTTGTTCGCTCGTGAAATACTGGATTAGAAGCAATGTAAATTGCTGCTTGATTGTCACAAAATAATTTTGTTGGGGATGCGGAGTTGTGATCTAGGTCTCGAAGCATAGTGCGCAACCAAACAATTTCGCTAGTTGCTTGTGCCATCGCTCTATACTCAGCTTCTGCACTTGATCGCGCCACAACTGATTGTTTCTTGCTTTTCCATGTAACTAAATTGCCACCTACAAACATGCAAAAACCAGATGTGGATTTCCTATCATGGGGACTGCCAGCCCAGTCCGCATCAGCATATCCAACTATGTCAGTGTGTCCATTATTTTTCATGAGAATTCCTCTTCCTGGAGCAGACTTTAAGTATCTAAGTACTTGATCAACTAATCTCATGTGTCCTTGCATGGGCCTTTGCATAAATTGGCTTATGTAACTAACAGTGAAGGTTATGTCTGGTCTGGTAATGGTGAGGTAAATTAATTTTCCCACTAGGCGTTGGAACGGTTTAATATCTGGTAATGGCTCATCATCTAATACAATTTTATCAGTTTGGTTCATTGGAATAGTTGCCGGTTTAGCTCCTAATTTACCAGACTCATTCAGCATGTCTAAAACATATTTTCGTTGAGAAAGAAACAAACCTTTACTGGATCGAGCAATTTCGATTCCAAGAAAATATTTCAGATTTCCAAGATCCTTAATATCAAACTCTCTTTTAAGTTGTAATTTCAAACTTTCAATTCCGTTCAAGTTATCACCAGTTATGACAAGGTCGTCAACATATATTAAAATTACAACGATTCCATTACTAGTTTTTTGCGTGAACATAGAAGCGTCTGATTCGCTTCTTTTAAAACCAATTTTTATTAAAAACGTGCTTAATTTTCCATACCAGGCCCTTGGGGATTGTTTGAGTCCATAAATAGCTTTCTTCAATCTGCAAACTACATCTTTTTTATCAAACATAGTTAATCCTTGAGGAAGATCCATGTACACTTCCTCTTCGAGTTCTCCTTGTAAAAAGGCATTTTTAACGTCCATTTGAAAAAGGGGCCAGTCACAGTTTACGGCAACAGATAAAAGAGTACGGATCGTATTCATTTTTGCTACAGGTGCAAAAGTTTCTTTGTAATCTAAACCATAAGTTTGCGTAAATCCTTTAGCTACCAACCTCGCTTTATAACGCTCAATAGTTCCATCACTATTAAATTTTATTTTATAAATCCATCTACACCCTACAGTGCGTTTTCCAATTGGTAATTTTGTCAACTCCCATGTATTATTTTTCTTAAGAGCTTCTAATTCTTCATTCATAGCGGTTACCCAAACATTATTTTTACTTGCTTCTTCAAAGTTCTTTGGCTCCGAACAATTACTTATATTGACTAAAAAGGAATAGAAATTCTTTGAGATTTTATCATACCGAATGACATCTTGAATATCATGACAGGTTGAATAGGTCACAAATTGATCTAACCGTGTAGAAGGCTTGATGACTCGGCTTGATCTTCTAAGTGCTGTAGCAGGTTGATCTTGGGCAAGAGGCGCATCTGGTTGGATTTGAGCTAGTGGGCCATCCAAATCATCTGCTTGGATTTCGATTGGGGATCTTGGGCCATCTGCTTCGTGGATTGGACTTGGAGCGGCCTGAAGCTCATTTGACTGAGCCGCTGTTTCCAGTATCCTACTCTCATTTGGTTGTTGATTTGATTCCTGTTCATTGTTAGTTATAGGTATAGGTGGAGCAAACAGCTCATACTCAATTGGCTCCCCCTGATTAAAGGCGTAATACATTTGATGTTCATTAAATACTACATCACGAGAAAAATAAGTACGTCTAGAATTAGGATCAAAGCATTTGTATCCCTTTTTCGTGGAGGAATATCCTAAGAAAACACATTTACGAGCACGAGGGTCTAATTTACTTTCATTTTGTGAGTGAACATAGCAAATGCATCCAAAAACCTTTAGGTGAGAAATGTTGAATTTACGATTGTACAAAATTTCAAACGGACTTTTAAAATTCAAGACACGACTTGGTAAACGATTTATTAAGTAACAACTAGTGAGTATAGCATCTGCCCAAAAGGTTTTAGGAATGTTAGAGGAGAATAAAAGAGCTCGTGTCATTTCTAAAAGGTGTCTATTTTTCCGTTCCGCAACACCATTTTGTTGAGGTGTGCCAACGCAAGTTGTTTGATGAATGATGCCTAAATTTCGTAAATATGTTTGAAATTCATGATTTGTATATTCAGTTCCATTGTCAGTTCTGAGAGTTTTAATAGTAACACCGAATTGATTTCTAACTAGATTACAGAAATCTTGAAAAACTTTAAAGGTTTCATTTTTTGTTTTTAAAAGGTAAATCCAAGTAGCACGAGATTTATCATCAATAAACGAAATAAAATACTTAAAACCATCTTTAGAAATAATAGGAGCATTTCCCCAAATGTCGGAATGCACCAAATCAAAAATATTACTACTTTTATTGAAATGTTCTGGAAAAGGTAGTCTATGATTCTTGGCAAAATGACAAGGATCACAATAATTGAAATCATGATAAGGGGGTACATTCAAATACTGCATAACTTTGTTGGAAGGATGGCCTAATCTATTATGCCATAAATGAGGAGACTCTTTATTGAAGTTTGTGGTGAGGCAAAAAACAGTTTCTGGTTTGAGCACGTAAAGACCATTTATTTGTTTTCCTTCACCAATCTTCTTCCCGGAATTCTTGTCTTGAAACACTACTTTCTGTGAAGTAAAAAGAACGTTGCAATCCCATTCATTAGTACATTTACTAATTGAAAGTAAGTTGGTTTTTAATTCAGGTACAATAATGGCATTGGTGTCTTTTTGAAATATTTTGGTTCTACCTAGTCCTGTAATTGGTACATTTTTTCCATTAGCTACGGTAATATAAGGGTAAGGCAGATTGTTACTAGTTTGGTAAATTAATCTAGTTGAATTAAACATATGGTCCGTTGCTCCGGAGTCTACAACAATGTCAGAATTAAAATGTGAATTTAGTGCGTAACCTGGTTCGGTAGAGTAACCTACTGACTTCTCATGTAGCTGGTATGATTGCTGACTAGGAGCTGAAGTGCCATAGGTGGCACCTGTAGCATTTCTGTTGGCTGAAATTGAGCCAAAAGGGTGACCGAATGATGTGGCAGCACTAGGTGGTTGAGTCACAGGAGCGGCAGAGAAGTGTGATGGGGCTGAAGTAGGTGCGTGTTGATGCGAAGTCAATAGCCGCTGCATCTGTTGGGACAGCTGGTTCAACTGCTGCTGCATGAGGTATGTAGGATCTGCATTTGGGTTGCCTTCTTGGCTGAGGTGTATGGTTGTGTTGGCTGCAGGGGCTCCCTTCCCCTTTTGAGGCCGTAAGTGGGGATGAAGAACCCAACACCGGTCTTGAGTGTGACCATCCCGGTGGCAGTAGTCACAGTGAGGTTTTGGTGGTTTTCTCTCCTTTCCTTTATTCCCTTTATTGTTAAAGGCAGAATAATGTGCAGAATTTTCAGAGTAAGAGTTTACCTTGGTTTCGATTGGCATGACCCTCCTTCTATCTTCGTCCATTTGAATAAGAGAGCATATTGTGCCAAGAGAAGGAAATTTGGATTTCGTGAGGATTCCTCTCCTGACCTCTTCAAAATCAGGTGAGAGATTAGCCAACATCTTCAACACCTTGTCTTGTTCTTCTCTTTGTACATATTCTTCGATGGTCTCGGCAGGAGGCCGATATTGCTTTAGTTCCTCCCAAAGTTTTGTGACCTTACCGAAATACTCAGTAAAGGATTGTGTCCCTTGTTTAAGACCTGATAAGTTCTGATGGATCTCAAATATTCTCGAGCTATTATTAGTATTGCCATACATCAGTTTAACAGAGTCCCATAGTTCTTTGGAGGTCTTCGCATAAGCGAATATTTCATATACTGCGGGTTCCATAGAGTTAAAGATGCTAGACATGACACCAAGGTCACTGGTTCTCCATTCACGGAACTGAGAGTCATCAGTTTTGTTATTAACTGTAACTATTTCAGGTTGAATGATTTCACCATTGATATGACCTAATTTATCTTTACCTCCCAAGGCAACCTCAATAGCACGGGCCCATGGCATATAATTTTTGCCATTGAGTAATACATTTGTAAGAGACTGATTATTGGAATTTTTGTGAGTCATTTCAGACATAATTGAAAAACAGACAAAGGAAACAGAGAAATACAAAAAAAAAAAAACAGAACCGATTTGTCCAGTATTTCTGGACGAAGCTTGAATATACGTGTCTGTACCAGGTCTGGTATGCAGCCTTGGTACTAGATCAGCAGCGGAAGCAGGAGCTTAGGTATTCGAGAACGCTCTGATACCATATAGTAAAATCGGAATAGAAAATTGATTATTATTAGCAGAGATTGTTGTACATATAGAGAGATTTCATGATTTTCTCTCTGTTGTCATACCTATACAATAAATCCTATGGTATATATATACTAATCGAGTACAGATGTAATTACCTAAATAAAGAAACTACAACGTCTATTTACAACCACTCATCTGTAGGCTAAGAAAGGTAAAATATAAAATGGTCCTAATTAGTGGATTCTAATAATTACAAGGTTACAATTATGGCTCAGAATTGTGAACGTTGGAGCTTTCCTATTATGCCATGCGCCATCATACCAGAGATACACTTGTCATACAATAATTCAATAACTATAAATAAATTCATTTTAGCAAGAAAAATAAAATCTGATAAATCAAAACTTGTTAACAGGTACTTTAATGAAAGTGAAGAAGAAAAACAGGTTCTGTTAGTCTAAGAAAGCAGTGATGAATCTGAGGTGTGGGATTGTGAGACCATTGTCTCGACCTATACCAACAGCGAAAACCACCCTGCGAAGATAGAGACGCCAGGAAAAACCAAAAAACACTTGCCACCAAAATCAATTCCCTTTCCTGGTGCGTTGGGAGTGGGAAAGGACGTGATTGCCCTTGGGGGCAAGGAGATGCTCCCTGTGAATTACCTCCCCCAGAGGAGGAGAATAATGGAGGGTTTAGTAAGAGAAAAGCTTGGCTCAGTAGAAAAACCTGGTTCGGTAGAAATACCAAAGAGGAAGGTTATTGGCGAGGAGTCGAAGGAGGAAAAGAAAGAGCGCAAGGTAACATCTTTTTCTTTGGTTATGTACCCTCAAATTATTACTCTTCAAAATCTTCTTGTATTACTGTTTTGCATGCGCCTTGGATACTGGTATAGGCATCTCCTTTCACACTAATTTGTATCCAACAAACTCATGATCCCTAACAGTGGGCCTGTTTGGCACATGAAAGAGAGAGAGAGAGAGAGAGGACTTGTGATAGAATTATTGCAGAACAGGGTTAGAATTGAATGGAGTTTTGGAATACGGAGTTGGAATGAAAATTTACTGTAAGACCCCTCTATTTTGTAATTAGTCCATATTTGTTCCACCTAAATGAAATAGTGTAAATAGCCTTCATCACGTGTTGAAATAGATTCAGTTACACTCTTCTGCTATTCCATACTTCTGAACGCAATTGGAATAGTAGAATGAAACCCTGTTCTCTTCCACTTTTCCATTCTTCCACTCATTAGCTGAGTACTCTTGCATTAGGTTTATTCAGCTTGCTTTGAATGTTACAACCTCTCAGTGATTCTGAGACTGAGGAACAACATGACAAGGTATAATATCAAAAGATGAGGCTTCACTTGACCGTTACTTAGAAAATCTTCGAAAATGAAGCTTAAATTTACAATCTAACATTGTAGGTCTGATTTATATAATGTACGTATGATATTTATGAAAAGTGATGAGATTCATATATTATTCACCATACATCAAATGGCTTCAAATTTAAATGGTCCCAAATTGATGGTCCTTCATGCGTCACCAAACTATATTTTAATTGTTAGCAGTTGTATGTCCAATAAATTTGCCCTCTTATTGGTTCATTTGTGTATGAGTTTGATGATTATGTCCTTTTCTTGTTAAATTAGGCGGCACTGAAAAATGGAAGGAGAGAAGCAAGAAAGTTGAAGAAAGAGCTGAAAGGCTTGTACAAGAGTGAGACCCAGAAAGCCCAGAAAGTGATTGCTGTTACTGGCCCTTCCTCAATACACCTTATGTAATACTTCTGCATCTTTCATTTCGTGTTATTTTGTATCATTACTTTCAGTGTTCTTATTTAGCCAAGACAGAACATACAGGTGTTGGATGCAAAAAGTGCTTTTCTATATACCTGATATATGATCTCAAATGCTGTTCATACCAGTGTTTTGTACCAGTACTTCTGGCATAGCAATGATGTTTCCAGAATGTAGTACTAACATCCTCTTGAGCACTATATTGCTTGTTTCATGATATCTAGAGCCAGGGGAGACAATTTCAGTCTTTGCCAGAAAATGTTCAGTTCGAAATGGACAAACATTATTTAAGCTGAAACAATTTAGACCCTGGAAATATAACTGCTCTTTTCTATTTTGTTTTCCATCACAGGTAATACTAGACTACTAGTGTAGTTGTCTCGTCAATTTTGAATAGTTAGGGTGCCTTTTGTACCTATGCTCTTGTTTTACTCGGTGAAACACACTCAACAGCTTTTACTTTTTTAGGTTTTCTCATATCATATATTGTAATGCTGTAATGAAAGGTAATGAGGTATCTCAATAACTGTTGCTAGTTGATAATTATGTTGTTATTGAAGTTTTGACCTGACCAGAACTTGCCTGGCTCTGTTTGTCCTAAACTCAACCACTTGAGTATTTTGAAAGGTTCAACTGATTTGAACTCAGTTTAACCCATCGAAACTTGAAACTGGCTAACTTGAAAACCTGACCTTGACCCCTCCATTCCCATAATTTAAAATGGCAAACTGACATGAATTTGACTTCAAATCAAACTGACCTAATTTAATGCTCATTTGCCCCTTTATTTGAGTACATGTTGTCAATTTGATACATAAAATTAACTCTCATTCCTCAGCTTTGGGGCATTTGGTTGATTTTCGAAATACATGTTTGTCTTTAAATCTAATTTGTAAAGGTATCCGACCTTTTGATTAGCTAGTAATTTAAAGAGTACAGCCATCAACGTTCAGTACATTTGATTAAGACATTAGATCTTCGTAAGAGAGGTTTTGAATTCAAGCCACACGTGGCAATTTTTTAGATTTTGAGTATGTGTTGTGTGTGTAGTGTATTAAAAAAATAATGGTATGATTAATTTGAATTTTTTAGATTTGAATTTTTCTTTAGTTTCTTTGCTACCGACGATAATGGTATGATTAATTTGCTACATATTAAAAAAAAAAGAAATGAAATGGTAAATCGGTTATATTTTAGGAAGAATATTATGTGAAGTTAAAATTTTAAGAATCAAAATGATAATCAAGTGGTATTTTAAGGATTAAATTAGCATTTTTTACAATTTCAAAGACAAATAATAAAATGGTGATATTCTTAAAAAAATTGGTGAGAATTCATTGGTGATGTGATAGAATTTTATATTAATGCATAACCACTGTCGAGCCTGGCTTCCCAGGTCCTTAAATTTTTTTTTCGAGTGAAACAGGAATTATTTATTTTCATAAAAACCACTTAAATAACAGTTGGAAGACAGAAGCAAAACAAGCAATGGACATTAACAGTACATAACTAAAGAGATTGACATGTTTTTTCTTGACCCTTCTAGTTTACATTTATAACATTGCTTACTGTCGACCATTTTTTTTTTCTGTACATTTGAAAATGAGTATATCTTATTTTATGGACAGTTCTACAGAAAATCAGCATTTTATTCTTTTGTAATTGAACACCAACTTCTTTTTCCTGCTCCATAGTAATCTCTACTGTATACAAATCTCCAAAAAATAGAATCCAATCCGATTCAGTTAGTAAATACAGAGGATCTCAATTCACCTAATACTCCATTATTATTTTAATTTAAGTTTTCTTTCATCAATCTCCTTCATCATAGTGTTAATTGATAATTGATTAGCTTGTTTCAATTTTCTACCCCTTATTTCAGGCAAGCAAACAAAGCTCGGTTAATTGGATCAGGCAATCTAATCACTGCAACTCGATTTGTTTATGTAGAAAAAAAATAAAGTAGTGCTGTAGTAAAACTCACGATACTTGAATTTTATATCCACGTCACCTAATTATTTGTTCTTTACAACTTGAATACCTTATTACTAAATTACTATTACGATAAATATCCTACATTGTGGCCGTGGTTTTGAATTATATCCAAGAAGAAAAGGATATGGCTCAAGTCTCATTAATCTCGTGTAAACAGCAACATGTAAACGAACTGTGTCTATATCTGTACATGTGATGATGTGCATTAACTACCAAATTCATTTAATTAACTATCTAATACATTAATTAATTTCATAAATTGCAGTTAAGTACTCTGCTCAATATGGAAACTTGTGAGTATTCAAAATATATATAATCTTTATTAGAACAAATTTAGGGGTGCAGGTGATCTTTTACTTTTCTCTTCAAGTACTTAAGAATCTCCAATCTCCATCTCTGAAGTCAACCTCTCTCTCTCTCTCTCTCTCTCTCTCTCACTCAAGCTACTCCAAGAACTCAGCAACTTCACAAGCTGTGTAAAAGATAAAACACTGGTACAAGAAACCGAAGACATGGGCAAGGCTAATTGTCTCCTTACTCTCGCCTCCTTTTTGCTTCTCTTTGTTTCTTCATCACTGGCTTCTGACCCCGATATGCTCCAAGACATTTGCATCGCTGATCCCAGCTCCGGTAAGCGTTTGGCTTTCTGCTTTAAGTAATTAAGTCCATCAAAGTAGTGTGAATATAACTTATTTTGTAATTTTCGCACGTTATTATATTCTACTTGTGTTACTACTAAAACCAGTAACTATTTTTAATTATTTTTCTTTACTGCTATAATTGACAATTGGATATACAGGAGACAATTTTACAAAATTAGACTTGTACTTTAACTAGTACAATAACATGCTAGTTGCAGTGTTATACTAAACAAAAAAGGGCAGCTCGGTGTATGTAGCTCCCGCTTACGCAGGTCCGGAAAAGAGTCGGACCACTTTGAGGTTTTTGTACAGTATTTCCCTGCATTTGTATAGGCTAATTTTCTCCTTACATGCACCTCCAAGGCTTGTTCTCTTTTAAATCGAAACTGTTCTGAAATGCAATTCTATGCCAAAAAAGAAAAAGAAAAACTAACACAGTTACGCCCATTTTTGTTATTCTAATATCAGTAAAGGTGAATGGGTTCGCCTGCAAGGTGAATTTTACTGCTGACGACTTCTCCTTCGGTGGACTAGCAAAACTCGGCGCCACCAACAACTTGTATGGCTCGGTTGTTACTGGGGCCAATGTGGAAAAGATCTCGGGACTGAACACACTCGGTGTGTCGATGTCCCGCATTGACTATGCACCTTATGGCATCAACCCGCCCCACACCCATCCTCGTGCCACTGAGATCATCTTTGTCCTTGAAGGTACTATTAATTCTCATTTCTTTTTCTGAGAGAGAAATAAATGGGTACAAAGCAAATTAATTATCTGTTACAACTTCAGTATTTATGCGACGACCTGTTGGATTGAGTCTCAGATTTAAACTCTCACAATTTGCTAAATTAATGATCAAGTAAACACAAGAATGCTTTTCTGGTAAAACTTGCTTGTCCACACGATAAAAATAGTCAGAATCAATTATTACATATATATAGAACTGAGCATAAAGCAAAATAACTTCCACCCTTTCAATTCCCGCCTAAAATTACTCCTGGCCCTTCACTTAAACTTTGATATCTGCCTAACAACTGTAAATAAAAAACAACACTTAAAAATAACAAATAAACTTAACTCTGACCAAAATGCCCCTTGAGTTTGAATTACTCTCTAACATCCTCCCTTAATTCAAACTCTGTAACCCTCAACAACTGCTTCAAGTGCTCGAATACTGGCAAGCAAAGTGCCTTTGTCAGTATATCTGCTCTTTGTTCTTCAGTGGCAATATGTTTCAGCTCCACAACACCTTCTGCCACAAGATCTCTGACAAAGTGTATTTTAATGTCGATGTGCTTACATCTTCCATGCTGCACTGGATTTCTTGCCATGGCAATTGCGGAAGTATTATCACAGAAAATTTCTGTGCTCTGTGCTTGCTCGAATCCGACATCAGCTAAGATCTTCCTAATCCATACTGCCTGACATGCGGCTGAGCTCACAGCAGCATATTCTGCTTCAGTTGTAGATAAAGCCACAGTAACCTGTTTCTTTGTGCTCCAACTCACAGGTGCTCCTCCGATTTCAAACAAATACCCAGAAGTACTCCTTCTTTCATCATGACAGCCCGCCCAATCGCTATCACTGAACCCAACCAATTTAACATTTTCAGTTCTTCTATACCAGAGACCTAAACCGGTTGTACCTGATATATACCTCAGTACTCTCTTGGCTGCACCCATGTGCTGCTTTGATGGTGATTGCATGAACCTAGAGATCAAGCTAACTGAGAAATTAATATCAGGTCTTGAATGCGTAAGATATATCAACCCACCAACAAGACTTCTGAATTTCAATGTGTCTGCTGCCCCTGAACTATCATCCTTCACCAGTTTTTCTCTAGCATTCATCGGTGTAGAGCAACTATTGCAATTCTGCATGTCAAACTTCTTCAACAAATCCTTGGCATACTTCTTTTGTGATAAGAAGATACCATCCTCAGTCTGCACAATTTCCAGCCCCAAGAAATACTTGAGAAGGTCGAGATCTGTCATTTCAAACTTGCCCTTCATACTCCTTCTAAAATCAGCAACCATTTGAGAATTTGTCCCAAAATAGATGATATCATCTACATATAGGCACACTGTCAGAATGTCACCTTCCTTGCCTCTTTTTACAAACAAGCTTGGTTCACTCACACTTTTTTCAAAACCTGCATCAACAAAAAACTGGTTAATCTTGCTGTACCAGGACCTAGGAGCCTGTTTCAGTCCATACAGGGCTTTGTGTAATTTATACACCCAATTCTCTTTACCCTTCACCATGAACCCTTTCGGCTGTTCAACAAAAACTTCCTCTGCTAATTCACCATTCAGAAATGCTGATTTAACATCGAATTGGAACACTTGAACTTTCAGCTTTGCTGCAACTGCTAACAAGATCCTTATGGTTTCAAATCTTGCTACGGGTGAAAAAGTCTCCTCGTAATCTATTCCTTGTTGTTGCTTGTAGCCTTTTACAACAAGTCTAGCTTTCAGTTTCACAACACTTCCATCTGCTCCAATTTTGGTTCTGTAAACCCACTTAACTCCAATCACATTCTTACCCTCAGGCTTCTCTACAAGACTCCAAGTCTTATTCTTCTCAATCACATCAATTTCAGCTCTCATAGCTGACATCCAGCCTTCTTTCTCTACTGCCTCTTCAAAGTTTTCCGGATCAGCCACTAGAAGAACTTGAGTGGAATTGTAAAGATCATCAAGAGTTCTAGTTTTTCTGCCTTGAGAGTCAGGAGTAGAATTTCTGCTTCTTCTTCTGCTATAACACCTCAATGAGCTTCCAACCACTGGACTATGCACTTCCTGCGCACTATTCTCAGCTTCTGCACTGTTTTCAGTCTGATCATCTTCCAGACTTTCATCTGATGCATCACTGTTTGCATCATCCTCATCAACTCTGACTAATTCACCTTCTGTTAACTCTTTCTTCTCACTCTCCCATATCCACCTTGACTTCTCATCAAACTGCACACTCCTGCTCACAATTATCTTCTCGGTTTCTGGATTAAACATCTTGTAACCCTTGGTCTGTCCACAGTATCCGATAAATATGCATTTTATGGACTTATCATTTAATTTGGATCTCCTGTGACTCTCCACAAAAGCATAACCAATACACCCAAATATTCTGAGATGACTCACACTCGGTTTAAAGCCATGCCAGACTTCAAAGGGTGTTTTATCCTCCACTGCTTTGGTTGGTGATACATTCAACACATACACAGCTGTAACAACAGCTTCTGCCCAGAATCTGTCGGGTAAACCTTTGTGTTTTAGCATGCTTCTACCGAATTCTACCACAGTTCTATTTTTTCCTCTCAGAAACTCCATTCTGCTCTGGAGTGTAAGGAGCTGTTAGTTCATGATTTATGCCTTCTGTATCACAAAACTGATTAAACTCCTTGGACAGAAATTCTCCACCATGATCTGTTCTTAACACTTTGATACATTTCCCTGACTGTTTCTCCACTGCTGCTTTAAACTTCTTGAAATACTGAAAGGTTTCAGCTTTGTTCTGCAAAAAATATATCCAGCTCATCCTGTTGTGATCATCAGTGAGCAGAAGGAAATATTTGTTGCCACCCAAGGAAGTTGTCTGCATAGGCCCACACAAGTCGGCATGAACTATCTCAAGCACTTGTGTTGCCCTTTTGCTTTGACCTTTTGAAAACGATGCCCTTGACTGTTTACCAAAAATACATCCTTCACACAATTCAAGCTCTCCTATCTCAGGTAACCCCAACACCATGTTTTTCTGGCTCAACTTCTTTAAGCTTGACACATTCAGATGACCATATCTACAGTGCCACAGCCTGGTTTGGTTCTCGGTTTGCACAGTCAGGACTCTTTCTTTAACTTCAGTAAGTAGCAAGGGAAACAATTTATTCTCTGACATTTGGGTTTCTGCCAGCACTTGTGAGGTTCTTTCATCTACAATTTTGCATTTTCCTTGACTAAACACAACTGAACAACCACTCTTTATCAATTGTCCCACACTTAGCAGTTTCTGGGTCAAATTAGGGATGAAATAAACATCTTTCAGTTTCTTTTTACCTGTAGAGGTAGTCACAGACACTGTACCTTTTCCTTCCACTTGTAGAGAGTTGTTATCGCCCAATTTGACTTTCAATTTGTGTGTTTCGTCAAGCTCCTCAAAGTCCTCCCTCACACCTGACATGTGGTTTGAGCAACCACTGTCAATGAACCAAACATTCCTCACATTTTCCTGGCATGCATTGTAGGCCATGAACAACCTGGCCTCTTCCTCTTCTTCTTCATACCCTTCCTCCCCTTTTGCATATCTTGCTTGCTCCTCTTCTCTTATTCTCTTAAAACAGTCTGATTTGTAATGACCAAATTTGTGACAGTAGTAACACTCCACATTCTTCTTTGACTCATCTGGACATGCCGACTGGTAGTGTCCATACTGGTTACAATTATAGCATCTCACTTTTCTACCACTTTCCTTCATTGATTCATAACCTGATGACTCAGAGGTTCTGCCACCAGATGTTCTTCCTCTCCCTCTT
>CAXKVX010000478.1:0-101909 GCA_964058865.1 Eleocharis quinqueflora | reverse complement strand
AATAAAAATAACATACAATAAAAACAATATACATCATAAGTAGAACATTTTTTGTCAGAGCTCAATTAAATACGTCTAATACATATAAATAATGATATCGATGCACGAATCGGCAAAATATTTTCGATCAACAAATACACAATGTTCGTTGAGCGGAAATGCACACAATTGGAAATTTTGTGGATGAGTTCCGCCCATGCCAAAACCAGCACTAAAGGGAGATGACAATATATAAAATTGGAAGATCTGATTAAGCAGGGGATAATGATTTAATTCTAATAGATGGCTACAAACTAGGACTCTCAAATCACAATTTTGCGAGGACAAATTGCGTAACTGATTTAGCGGAATAGAAACAACGAAAAAAGTAACATGCTAATTAGAAAAAAAACATAATTCTCGATATTCTTAACATACTCGAAATTTCATTAAACAATAGATAATTCATAAAAATGACAAGGGAAATCTTATATAATCGACAAATGTCTGGTCCCAAAATAAGATATAACTGCAACTAAGGAAGTAAATATATAATAATTCGGTGATAGATCGAAAATAACTACTAAGAAAATAAAAGACAAAAACTAAGAAAATAGTCTAGATAATTAGGAATAATCTCGGACAGATCGATCAAGGCAGTTCGGAATCACAATATGAATCTGTCTCAGATTCATTTCCTTCTCGGTTTGCGTCAGGCTCCCGAGGTTGTGAAAGCTTGACCTCAAGCTTGTATTTTACTAGTTTTGGTATTGATGACAGTTCGAGATGTGGTTCAAGTGGTGGAGGTGGTTGCAAAAATAGACAAGATGGGGGCATACTTAAAGTAGGAATCTGTGTAGGTGGTGATTTGGATTCGATTAGTCCATCGTACTCTTCTTCGAGTTCAAACTCGACCAATTTATCTTCGTATTCTTGATGGAACTCTTCAAACTCGAGATACTCGACAGCTTCTCGGGGAAATTCTTCAAACTCGAAGTATTCCATGTATTCTCGTGTTTCTCGAGACAACTCTTTGGACTCGAGAAAATCTTTGATATCGACCTCAAGTATTTCCTTCTCGACATCTTAGGTAAGATAGTCGGGGTCATACTCGCGAGTTTTCTCCTCGGTGCCACTGAAACATACTCGGAATTGTTAGAATTAGGGTTGAGGCTTAAAGCGCAAGACTAAGGTTTTACAATGCTGAAGCGATTTCAATCAACAATTTCAAATTAAAGCATTTATACCTTAATCATCTAGTTAATAGTTTAAGTAAGCAAGTTCTTAAAAGTGATAGAGCAAATCACAAATCAACAAAGAGCAAAGTAATAAAGAGTGAGAGCAAGAAAGCGAAAAAGAGAGGGAGAGGGAGCAAAAACAATTGAGAGAACAAAGAAAACACGCTCTGTAACGTGGTTCGGTCTATCAATCAACTAGGCCTACGTCCACGGGTCTCCCGGAATCAAATCTTCCTTCCGGGTCGATTTCACTATAAAACGAGTGTTCTTTACAAAGTGCGGAGCTGATCTTTGACTTCTTCTAAACAAGCAAATCAATCTTCATCTTCTAGACCAATGTACGAGGCAATGCCACACTACACGGTTAAAGATCCGATTGACAAAACAATCAAGGACAAATGATGCGCCACTTGACAACACAAATGTGGTGCACCGAAGGCTAAATCTAGCTAAGGGGTTGTTCTTGAATTGACAATAAGATAATAGATGCTATCCTAATGCTCTCTAGTTTAGGTAGCTGGAGGAGAATTGAATTAGGCTCTTTGTTGTGCTCAATTTGATGCTTGGAAGCTTGTGGGAGGTGTTTGATGCCCTGCTAGTTCGTCTTTGCATCATTTATATAGGTTGGACACTTCTTGGGATCTTGAAACATCAAAAATTGTCTGTAGCATTACAGAAACTCCATAACGGTTTGGCTAACCCATTATAATGGGTTGGCACCTTTCCAGAAATGCCCTTCTTCTCTTGTGCAATTGTCCTATGGACCAACTTCAGCAGAAACTCGTTATAACGCCATGGGAACCCGTTATTGAAGAACCTACGCGGTCTAGGTTATGACTATTTTTCGTTCTATTGGCAACTATTACAAGAACTTAATTGCAAATTTATACAATTCCAAATTCCTAATGACAATTACTAAATAGATTAATTCAACCAATTCAATTGATACATTTCTCAAATGCAAATTACCAACAATCAATTGAAGAAGTGTGTATACCAATGTGGTTTAACTAAAATTTATTGCGGAAGCGTAATAACCAACTAATCAATCGTCTCAAATAAGCAATTCTAATGAGCAATTCGATTTATTTCTCAATTGGCCAACTCAAACAACAATTCACTAATTCTCTAATTAAGCAATTCAAGTACAATTCACACAATTCAATTAGGAATTAATAAATTAAAAGAGAGTAAAGAGTAAAGAGATGGCTCAATCAAGTGTTGACGGAGTTTGGCTTGCACTACGGCCTCGCCTACGTCTTTGGGTTCCTAGCGCCCCCGCTTCTTGCGGTAAAAGCCTGATCCGCTTCACTAAACAATCGTTACCATACAAAGTTGAACCTTGACCTCTTACACACTAAGGATAAGAGACAAGACCAAATAACCAATGCGGTACAACGGTCAAAAGAGAAAGGAAGATAATAGTAGATGATCTCTCAAACAATCTCACAAATGATTTTGATTCAATTAAACAAGAGAATTTGAGATTAGCAAGAGATTTAGCAAGGTTTTTAATTTTCCAACAATGATGGCAGCTCTTTAGGATCTATTTTCAGGATTTAGAATAGTTGGGAGAAAAAGGGAGAAAGCTCCATTTTATAATGGCTCAGATCTGGATTTTATTGGCTTTTTCTGCAGCTCACTGTTACGTAACCGTGAGTCATCATTACGTAACTGTGGCTTAAAAATGTGACCGTTATATTTGTCTCTTTTGAATTTCAGCCCATCGTTACGTAACTGTACATTGATTTTCTGCACCGTTACACAACTATGGTCACCGTTATGTAACTGTACTCACAGTTACAGATTGTGGTCCACCGTTATGTAACTATGAGTACAACAAACTGTGTTTCTTGCTATTTTCAAGCTCAAATTCAATTGTTTAAATGAATTCAAACATATAGAACTTTAACTTAAGAGACAAAATGTCATTCATCATGCTTCTTGCCTGCTTCTAAACTTCTATCTTGTTTGTCTAAGCTTCTAAGGTGTGTATAACTCTTCTCGCTTCTTGTTTGCTAGTATGCTCATTCAAATATCTAAAATAAACTCAAACAAGATAAATGATTAAATTTAAGTTGTTTTGTAAATCATTAAACTAAAGAAATTGTTTAGGACAACAATTATAACGGGTTAAGAGGCGTTGTAATGCCTTGGGCAAGCGTTACATTAACGCTGTGCTCGGTCTTTTTCCATCTTTTGCACTGTCTCTCTCCTCCTGACCCGTTGTGATGGGTTGGGCACCCGTTATGACAGGTTGTGAAGGTTTATGGTAACGCTGTGCTCTGTTTGGCACTGTGAAGTCATTCCTTGATGTCTTGAGCATGTCTTGACTTGTCTAGAGCATGTTTAAGCATTGTTTGAGCATATGTGACATCAATTTGTACATGTTTTAACCTGCATCTTCATCAAAACTCATGTGCAAGGTTAGTACTTATTTGTTTTGCAAATTGTCAAACAAAAGATGAATTTAATCCAACAAACTCTCATTTTTGGCAATTTGCAAAACCATTTGCGATGTGCATATCAAATGATGCACATCAACATTTCTCCCTCTTTTTGTAAATAATGGCAAAAGGCTTAAACAAACAAGCTCCTTCCGAATTTAATGCATATTATCGTACAAGTCAAGTTATTATATTTCTTTTCCTTAATGAAATAAAGTTTTCAAATGTAGCACAATTCGTTAAGTTCAAATATTATTTTCCAATTAAGAGTAAGGAAAGAAGAATGTAATTCATCAAGAGATATATATCAAGACAAAAACAACTCATAAAAGATGCATAAAGATATATTAATAAAAAAACATGCATATAAGATCATGAGTACATAAAACAAGTCTTTAACGGAGCATAGCAAATTACAACTTTAGAAATCAAAACTACTACTAGATGTAACTCTCATCCTCACAATTCCTAAAGATTATCATTCTCATGTAAAGGACCCGAAAATCCATATCTCTCAATTCATGATGCTTGATATTGCTCTTGAAAGGTATCGGTTTCATCCAATCTTTCATACACTCCTCTATAATACTCCATATCATGTAACGTGAGATTATATAATTGGTATGAAAGTTGTTGTACTCCTTCCAAAGTAAATCTTGTGGGTTGAGGAGGTCTTGGAAAGGTATTGGCTTGTTGTTCCGGTTGAGTTTGAGGTTGAGGTTGAGGTGGAGGTTGAACGTGCACATTCTCCATTGATTCCGACATTGGAGAACTAGGTGGAGGATGAGATGAACTAGCTTCCTCTCTTCTTCTCTTTTCGGGTACTTGGTTATCCATTTGGGGGATCACAACATTTATCCGGGTTATCCCATTGGTTTGGTGCCGCATTGGATGCTAAAATCCATTGACTTATCTTGTATTTCTTGCTTGGTTCCCAAAAATACCATTGTTTGACCCATCCGATTGAGTCAAGTATATTAACAAGATTTTCGGGTTTAAAGGCCGATTGATTATTTCTAGGAATTCTTAGGCCAACATGTGTCATGATTTGGATTAGAAGATGAGCATAAGGTAGAGACTTGGTTGTATTTGTTAATGCAAATCTCATATGGTTCAAGATGATGTATGAGATTTGGACAACCTTGTCGAAGCATATCAAATGCCGAAGTAGATACATCGCATTCATCTTCAAATTGGTTTTTATTTTGCTTTTGGGAGTAATGATATTGTTGATGAATAGAAACCCTAAACTACAGATGGCCCGAAAGTGGGTAACGGTAAGTTTTTGTTTCTTATTGTGTGCACCAAATCATATTTTGTAGTCAAATTCATCAGCATCACTTGGCCAAATCCTAAATGCATACATCTCCTCTACCACATTTGAGATATCAAAAACTTCACAAATGGTATCAATAGTAATGGGTATTTCTTATCCACATGTGTAAGTTATAACTCCTCATGGTTGACTTGTAGGTCTCATATTAACATATAATATCTGGATTGACAACTCTTGATACATAAGATCACATTCTATGATTGGTTGTCATTGCCAAAATTTAATATAGTCCCGAATAATAAACCATGGTTGACCATCTAACCTATTCTCATCATTTGTTTTAAAGAAGTAAGGTTTTGAGATCTTACAGTTTCTAAACTTATTTAGAAAATTGTTGAAGTCTTTTGGAGTTCGGAACAAGAACCGATTTGTAGATGAGATCTCCATAGGGTTTTGTCTCTCTATGAGCCTTGAAGGTTCTTCTTGAGGGGCCTTTTGCTTTCATTTCCTTGTTCGTAGTGAATGCTCACAAACTTGTTGCCCGGACCCTTCACCTTCTCTAATGTGAACTATTCCTTGAGTGGGAATGGTTGCCTTCTTGGCCACCATTTTTGGGGACTTCGGAGGACTTAGGTGCCATAATGAAGAGAAGTGCAAAGATCATATTGAAGAACATCTTGATTTTGGGTGAGAAAATGAAGTCTATTGAGATTTGAGTTTTCTGGAAGAGAAGTTTGTGTAGTAATTACCTGAGAGTTGAATTTCGTTCTAAGGATTACAATTTAAGTAAGTTTGGAGAAGAAGAAGGCTTAAATAGGCAGTTTTTAGCCAACCGTTATAGCAACCCATTACAACGGGTTGCCAATACGTTATAACGGGTTTCCAACCGTTATAACGCTTCTCTCTCCTTTGCTGTAACGCTTCAAGCATTTAATTTCCTCTAACGACTTGTTTTGGCATGCTAATCCGTTATAACGGGTTCCTAACCCGTTGCATCGCTTCTTGTAACGTTAGAACTATTTTGCAATTTAATTTAGTTAAAATTTTCTGCTATGCTCCAAATTTGTTCTTTAGCATTTATAGGTCTCAATTCAACTGTCATATGATGCTCATGCTCATGCAAATACTCAGATAAGATTGTGACTTGAATATATAGATCAATTAAAATTCACAAAACATATAACAATCAAAACGAGACATTGAATTATACATTTTGTTACATGACTCTCCCTCAAACTAGTATACAAAATGAGAGTCAAATGGGGGGAGTCTAGTAACTTTCTAGACAATGAATTTGGTATCACTTGTGCTAGGAAGTGCAAGTTGTTCCACAAATTTACCTTTCTAAAACGACAAAAACGTTCATGATGTCCAAAACTCAAACAAAACGAGTAAAATGTTATATAAAAAGAGACTATTAAACATTAATTGTTGCATTAAGTCTACAGAAGGACAACAGTTATTTTGAAAAATCGTTGCCTTAGAATTTTGGAATAAAAATAATTCGGAAAAGTACGAGCAACGATTGTCCGTAAATAACCGTTGCCTCATTGCACTATAAAGCAACGATTATTTCAAATAAATGTTGTCTTTACTTTCAAAAAAAAATTTCACTTTTGCCAACGATATTTACAAAATTTTCTTTGACCATTGCATTATAGGTGTTGCTAAATTCCTTTCGGTTGATATGAGATTTTATATTACCAATCAAGTAAATCCTAGCATCCACCCAACTTTAGTTTACATGTTTGTGTTGGCTCAAACTTTTCTAAGTTTGTTGATTTGTAAAATCAAATTGAATTTAACCATTTCTTGTGTATTAAGTTTAATTGTAGGGACTTAAATGCAAAAATCAAAGAATAAAAGTTTGGAAAATCCAAGTGATAATTTGAGAACAAGTGTAGAGTTCATCAAGACCTTTCCAATGCTTCGAAAATGACCGAAATCGGAGCTACAGATCAAAAGTTATGACTATTTCAAGACTGAAGATTGAGATGAACAGCCAAAACGTTTTATAACGTTTCGGGAATTTTTTTTTCTGTTCTGTAACGTTTGAAATTGGCAGAACATGTGTCTTAAAGTTGGTAGAATGTTATGTAACATTTCAGAACGTTATATAACGTTTCGGAAATTTTCTGGACAATATAACGGTCGAATTCTAACAGCTCCAACGGTCCAATTCTAGGGCAAAACGTTGTTTTACCTAGAGGGGGGTGAATAGGTACACTAAGAGATTCTAGGGTTCTTTTTGCAAATTTGCACAATTCAATTTCAATCTCAATTTATACCAAATCACTAAATCTACTTAAGATAAATAAATTGCAGAGATTAAAAATAAATAGAGTTTAGGGAGATCAAACAGTGCGTAGAACGCGTGACACCAAAATGATAACGGAGTTCGGCTATTGACGAGCCTACGTCTCCGGGACTCCCGATCACCCGACTTGGTAATAGGATCGAGCCGTTTACACTAACACCAAAGAGTATTCTTTTACAAGGTCGAAATCTAACTCTTTACACACAAAGATAAGAGACTAGATCCGTAGGAAGTGCACGAAAGCAATATAAGAATTAGAGCTACAAAATCTCTCAATTTCACAAGTTATTTGGCTAATTTAGAGTATTTGAGCTTGAGTTGTTTTTGACTTAATCAATGGCTTAGAGAGAGATCAATGATGGAGGCTGCTGCTAGGGTTTTGAATATTGCAAAAGAAGAAGATTGAAATGGTAAAAAAAATCAGCTTATATAAACCACCAGCCAAAATCTTTCCAAAACAGTGTTTTTCGGGTTTAACCGTTATAACACTATATAACTGTTATAACGGTTAGTTCAAAATTTCAGGAGTCTTGGACAGTATGAACTAACCGTTACATAACGGTTAACAATCGTTATATAACTCTTGTTTCTGGAAGTTGAGTTCTGAATTTTGAGAGATGGTCAAATTGAATATTTGGGCCAAGCGTTACAACGGTACACATCCGTTATATAACGCTTGCTTCTGGAGTAAAAATCTAAGGTCTGAAAAATGAATTAATCAGGACATTGAACCAACCGTTATAACGGTTACTGACCGTTGTATAACGGTTGGATCTGGAAAATTGTGTATTCTGGACTTGGTTCGAAGGAATGCCTCATAAGACCTAACCGTTATAACGGTTAACAACGGTTATATAACGGTTAGTTTTGGAAAATGATTTCCTCAAGCTCAATTATGCTAAACCAGCCAAATTTACATTTTAATTAACTTAAACCTATTTGAATCTTGACACCTCTAATCCGCGTGCTCGTGTCTTTAAGTTGCATGTCCAAATTTCCATTTTACAATATAGTCCCTGCAACAAAACTTAAACACAAGAAAGGTAAAATTCAAAGTTGTTTTGCAAATCGACAAATACGAAGATATTGTACACAACAAACGTTATGTAACGTTTTGGACAATTATATAACGTTTTAAATGAATTTCAGCCAAGAACGCAAGTGTTTCAAGCTATCTATAAAAGAGAGCCTTCACCCCTTCTTCTCTAACTATCCTCCATTGCAAAACCTTTAGTTCCACCATTGTTGAGCTTAAAACATATAGCCAAACCTTAGCTCAAAGACTCAATCTCATTGATCCTAATTATTCTAAACTCATTGAGAGATTGTATTGAGTGCTTATTAGTTTTTCGTTGACTCGGTTCTCCACCGGTGTGTGTAAGTGAAACCGAGTTCGACACCCCGTTAGGATTGGTGCTCCACCAAAGTGTGTAAGAGAGCTCCAATTCTGAAGTTGTAAATTCACTTGTGTTGTTTAGTGAATCGGCTCGACCTTGTTACCGTGTCGGGGGGTCGGGAGTCCCCGAGACTAGGATCGTCAATATCCAAACTCCGTTAAAATTCTTGTGTCTCTTGGATTGCTTTGTTTGCATTTTCTAAACTCTTCTCTTTAATTTCATTGTTAATTTTGTTTAGAAATTGCTTGTACTTGAATTGTTAAAACTTCATTGCAATTGCTAATTAGACCTCGATATTTTTAGAATTGCTTAAAATTAAGCCCCTCGGTTCCAACAAAGTGGTATCAGAGCCAGGTTGAACTTGCTAATTAGAGTAAAATTTAATTAGAAGTAAAGGTCCAAAATGGCATCCTCAATTCATATTGAGAAACATCCAATATTTGATCAAAATTGCCAAAACTTTTCATTTTGAAAATCATCAATGACACTTTATTTGAAAACAATTGAGATTTGGAATGTGGTAGAGATAAAAGAAAATTGCAAAAACAAAAATAGGGAAAATCTCTATGACATCAATATCTTACTTATCTCCATTGATGAGTTCATATTTGAAATAATGGATGGAGTTGATTTTGAAAGTGCCTTTGAAATTTGGAATACTCTTCTAAAACATTTTGATTGTGAGTCAATTTCAAAAGGTACTGATTTAAAATTTCAAAAATCAATTTATGAAAATTGTAGTAAAAGAGATGATGAAGCAACTCCTTCAAAGAAAGAGGAAGATGAACCGACATGCTCAACTAGCTACATAACCAAATTAAAGGGCAACCGACATGCTCAACCAGCAAAAAGGATCATCCTATTTAAGGCAAAAACTTAGGTACACCATTCTAGATGCTCCCTAGCTACTCCATCAATTCGTACCATTCAAATGCATCAAGATTCGCACCATACATTCCAATCAAATGGTACGGATTAATTGAAGTATCCAGAGAGCACCTAGAATGGCGTACCTAAGTTTTTGTCTCCTATTTAATCTTGATCATCAAAGAAAACATGGACGGCTCAGATCGGCTTGACTTTGATCAAGGAGGTATTTTTTCCTATAAAATCTAATCCATTCGTCTAAATGTGAAAAAGGAAGGCTTAGGTGATTTCAATCCCTCTAGAGCAGCGGAGCCATCAAACACTAGACCGGACCAATCGGCACGCAACTTTTCTTGTTACCATGTCATTACTCATACTTAACCTCTAATAAGGCTATCAGAAAAATCTCAGCTTTGTTTCTTCACTGTCAAACTGTTTGTATTTCGCTTTTTTGTAGGCTTTTGTTCTTTGCTTTTTATTTTTTCTCGAGTACTTTCTAATTTAACAGTTACCACGAGATGATACTGCTTATTGACGCTTTGTTTCTTTTACCAGAGGCTCTGCAACTGCAAGACGATTGATATATTGCCGCAACTCCTCTTCTCAGTTGTAATAGTGTCTGATTTTTTTCTGGTGGCTTCCTATTTCTGATTTATTAGGGCTCTTGTTTTTCAGAGTTCGGTAAAGGTTCTTGCTTTGGTGTCAATTTTATAGGGGCACAGGATTTCCTTGTCATATTTTTGGAAAGTTTCTAACTTTGTTGTAATTTTACCAAATAACAATAGTTGATGATGGTTAAGGGTCAATTGAGCGATAACATTCTTACAAAGCTTCAATCAGAAAAATAGTTAGGAGAAATGGGAATTCATCTGGGATTCCCGGTAACTGATAACAAAACCATAACAAAAAAGAGTGAATTCATCAGTGTTTGGTGAAGGTTCTTACTTTGGTGTCAAATTTTATAGGGGGGAGGTATTTCCTTTTCGTATTTAGGTAAAAGTTTCTTACTTTTTTGTAAGTTTAACAAGTGACCAACATTTCAACAAAATAGTTGTCTGGGGTCCACAGTAACTGATAACAAAACATAACAGCATACATTAATACTAGATGTCTCCACTAAAAGTTAACTGAAACTTTCTTAACATGTTTGTGGTTTTACAATCTTTTTGTTTTCCTGAAAAGTATTTAATAATGGATTTATTTGTTGTTTTACCAAATTAAATTATACATCTTGAACATTTTAACTAATTTCTTGGTGATACTAACCTTTCCATTTCAGATAAGTTTCTTCAGCTCCTTCTGACAGAGCTCAACTTTTCAATGGTTGAGACCAACTCCTCACTTTCTAGTGGCAAATATTCCAAAGGCGCAAAGAGGCTAAAGTGTCTGTCATTCTCTCTCTTGCACCCTCCCTCTTCTATGTGTATATGATATCAGGACAAGATAAATACTGGTAGTTTATTTTATGCATTCAAGTTGTCTTGCAAAAACATACAACAGAAATATAAATGACGTCAAGGGCCTATCTATTTGATTTTGTTGACTACCTCTCTTTCTTTGTTATTTTGTACTTGAGATTTGACCTTTGAATCAGGATACTTGGTTTGTAAAAAAGTCACATTCAAATCTTACTGGTTTTCCTGATTGTCTCAGTGGGAAAAAAGTTGGTGAATCGAGATGCTATTTCAAGTCAACAGAGCTTGATTGAACATCCTGTTGTTGCTGTCAACATTCTCCCTTTTCTTGATGTACTTCACTCTCTCCCTCTCTCCTTCTCTCTTTCTCACGTTGTAAAATTGCATCCATCATACCAACATGCATATGAAACACGTCTACCTAGCTCACAACATGAACAACACAGTGGTTAAAAGTCCGTTGATTTCTCTCTCACACCCACCACCCCCTCTCAGACTTGTGGCAACATTCCTCTATCTTTGTTTATATAACTTCGAAAATATCCAAATTGATCCCTCAATTAGAGACAAAATTAGCCCCAATTAATCTTGAATTGTGCAAATATACACCTCAATCAGTACCAATTGTACTTGATCAACTATTATATTTTGTAATCAAGTAGTAGAGTAGCTAAGAAGAGAACAGGAAAACAATTCACAAGCTTGGTACTATACCTGTACTTTTTCTATATGCACTCTTAACAAGATTTCGCTGTTGATATCGAAAGGTTTGGGATTTGTTCTCTCTTGGGAGGTGTTCCAAGTATTTGCATGGCATCTGTGAATATGAGGAAACATGGAAGCATCTCTTCATACAGAGGTGGTCCAACCGTTGTGAAGGGGAATCTCCTTTCGGTGATGGGGCGAGTTTCTTTTACAAAATGCCTATTTGTTTTGCTTTTTAATTTCTTCCATTTGCTGTTATTTGGATCTATATCTTTCCAAAGTATCTCCTTTTGTTTTCTTATTTTTGCGCTATCAACCAGCAGAAAACATTTTCAATACCTTTCGTTAATAGAACTATATTGACTCTCGTTTAGTTACTTAGTTTACTTGGTAGTTTAGAAAAAGAAAGTTACTCTAAGTTTGTGTTTATTATTTAATCTAAAGTATATACAACGAATTCCTAGTGTTTTGCACTGTTGTCATTATTTTCACATCTGTGATGTAGGGATGGAAGGGGTTTTATATGAGAAAGCACATGATATCGTTCACTGCAATTTCCATGTTTCTTGGAAAATTTGAGGAATATATGGATTCCCTGTTAGATGCAAATGTTTTTTCCTTCGGAATTGATTTGGTCAAAAATCTCGACATTACATACGAAGATGTCTTTTTCTCTTTCTTCAGGAAAGAACTAAATGTTCTTATAATTTTGCTCGGGCTATACTATGCTTTCTTCTGCTGGGATGTATCTGTAAGTTCTTTTCTTCATTGCCAAGGGGTTTTCCTTACACTGATCAGCATCTAATTTTGGTAGAGGTTCCAACCAGTGCAATGTTATTATTTTTTGGTAGGGGGTTTAATATTTTATTTGTTTATTTTTCCTTGCATATAATCAGTCACGCCCTCTTTATTATTCATTCTAATGCTGACCTCATGCTATTGTCATTTACCTCACAACAGTTTTATTGGATCTCAGAAATTGGAAATAATAAATTACTTAGTAGTGATGTTGGTAGTGAAAACAAATATCATTTGCAGCTACTTATTTTATCAACTGTAGGTGGAAGACCTGAAGAAAGATCTGGTCGCCTGTGAGGTGGCAGAGAAAAAAGTGAGCATGAGATGGTGTTTGCCTGTGTCAAACCGATATGGTTTTTTCATGCAAGAGGAGAAGTATATGCAAGTTTTCTCCCTGGAAGAGATTGTTGAAACGAAGATGTCCTTTTTCTATGTTCTCAGATGCGCAACCAAATAGGCACGTTTTGCCAGAGGAAAAGGCGAAGTGGAAGATGTCCTCCTTGAGGCGTCATGAGTCCTCTGATTCTAAATTTGATATTGGGTGATGAGTATCAGCCTGCCTGAGCTTTGGTCGTCTCTACTAATTGTGTGTGATGCTGTTGTTAAGTTATTACTCTTTTTTAATATTATGAAATGTCTATTTCTTTGTTTAGTTATTATCATTCCTATTATCTGTTGTGTGCATGATTACAAGCACCTAACCACATTTATGCATGCTTTTCACTCTCGTTATGCCAGTGTTTCTGTTTTCCAGAATCGTACTACCTTTATGCCAGGAAATGGTCACATTTTATTTTATTTTTTTTGGCACGACTTGGTTCGAAAACACAACAGTACAACACCCTGTAGCTACCGTCTAGCACGGTAGCACCTACAACGCGTCCCTGTATCTCTAAAGTTACATATTTGAGTTTCAAATTCAATACCTCTCATACATAAGTCATTGTTCAAGTCTTACACATTATGCTAAGGATTGGTTCTTGATATACAGAAAGTGAATAAAACATAATAATTGGAACTAATTTGAAGCCTGCGTTGATAGTATTTAAATAAAATGCTGAGATGTTGACGAGGATCATGACCTGCAAGTAGCTACGAAGGATAGGCAAAATACCTTGTGAATCAGTTTCATCGGAAATGTTGGGCGTGAGACCCCTCCAATTTCCGTTGTTATGCATGTTATTTTGTATTGAAAATAACAAATGAGGTCAGGAGTAGGCCCGTTCCAATTCCAATTTAGGAGCACTATTCTAAATTTTACTGGATCCGCCTCTGTTCCTCAATGCTATGCTGCTGCACCCACAAATCTCACTTTCAATCTTTTCTATCTTTTCAATTAATTATATAATTAATTACAGCAGGCATGAATACATGTCTTTATCAATTCTCAAGCAGTGTGCTAACCTGACTAGAATACCACTAATCCATCCTGCGTTCCCCACAAATTCACTTGACTTCATATATATTTATATATATCCTCCACTAATTAGTACGTAGTATATGTAGAACTACTCGATCAATCACCTTCATCAAGATCAAATTAACTTCATATATGATATATATGCGCGCACATATATGCTACCACACTGCATATATCTCCTCCTAGCCTTTCTTCTCTCAGCAACAATCGAATGGCTCAACCGTTGCAAGTGGTCGCACGCTAGCTGGAGTAGTCACACGGATGGCCTCAGACTAACGGCAATCAACACAGCACGTGTCTCCCTCGCATATCTCCTCATGCTGGCCGTGATGTCCTTCGATATAGCCGTATTGATCGCCGTGGTACTAGGCCATGCAGTAGGGTTCTTTCTATTTGCTCGACCTGCAGGAACCGAGCTTGCAACCGGAGGTGGTGACGTGGAAAAAGTGGATTTTTCTAGCTCTATGCCCTGTTGAATTTGGCTAGAGCTTATGGAATATTTAGATTTTGGCATGATTATCTATTTGTAATATTTCAAATGAATTTGTAGGCTAATTGGTGTTTGTTGATTAGATATGTGAATATGTGATGATGTTATTGTATCTTTCAGTGCATCATATTAGTTGTCATGTTTTATGAAGTACACAGCTGTTATGTTTCAAGCTCTTTGAAATTTAAGATGGATATATGGGCCTGGATCAAATAAGGCCTTGATATGTTGTCTTCGGCCCATTTCACAAAAGAAACAATTAATTTGATATTACTTTTTAGCTTTATTTGGAAACACCCAATGACCCAACACAATTAATTTTGTAGGTGAGGTCAAATTGCATTTGGAACATATGCAAAAGTGTATCATTAATTGTTAAATACTTAAATTTGATCTGATTCCTAGTATACATCTTTTCAATTAATTTTGTAGATTTCATTTTATCCGGACAATTTGTCATAACAAAACGTGATTAGTGATGTATTCTGATTTCCAGTTCGAAATGATACTGGACGTGTCCATTAATCCTTGATACATCAACCTCTTCCGAAAGAAATTCTTACGTTAGAGAAATATTTTTTTAACAAATAAGACTAACTGTTTTCTAAACATATCACATGTGTAACTAATACTTGCGCTTCTATGCTTTTCAGGACTACCATACATCATGTAAGGCAAACTTGATTACTCTCAAAATATATGAAAAATCTAGAATCTATATAATAGAAAAGAGACCAACGACTATATGCAATTTAGCCTATATATGTACATATGTAGCACACATGTAAAATTTGTACTTGCGCCTCAAAAATAAAACTTGTACTTAAAGAGAAACGAGATGCAGTGTGAAGTGTAACTAATATCTTACCGTTATGTAACTTTTAATTACTTTGTTTCTTCCTATACCTTGTAAAGATCATAAGTAGTGATCAATGAAATTGAAGGACTTGCCCCTCAATTTTTCATCAAAAACTAATCTGCTGAAAAGGAAATTTTTGCATAAAGGATCATAGAAGTAACTTGTTTTGCAGATAGAGTCAACTATCACTTAAAAATAGCATAGAGAATCAAGGGCGCAATTAATATGTGTGCCTCTAAACTTTTTTAGAGGCACAATTAATAATTGCGTTCCTAAAGTATAAAATGTGTACTGCAACCTTAAGAGAAATGCATAAAAGTTGGGAAAAAAAATAGAGACGCAAGTAATATTTGTGCCATTAACTCTCTGTGAAATTTTTAAGATGATTTTGATCTTATCTGTTGAAAAAATTAGTTCTCTAGCTCTCTATGAAAATATTCCGCTGAAAAGGCAGCTAGTGTTGAGCCTGAACTGGAGGCGTTTTTTATCCTAACTGGTGATAACTCAAAGTCAACTCTTGTTTGGAAAATTTTCGTAAAAAATAAAGGAACAAACTTTTAAATATATACGACCGATGACTCTCTCAAATTTTACAAAAGATCAAGAGTCCAAATATTACTTGCGTTTCTAAATTTTTTTTTTTCAACTCCCGCACATTTTTCTAAAAGTTTCGAAACAAATTTTACATTATTTACCTTCTGTAATATTTTTAGAAGAATGATAGTCCTATCCGTTAAAAAAGTTACTTATTTCACCCTTTATTAAAAAATCCCCACTTGTTTCCGAGCCGTTTGTACTTTCTAAGAGGACTTGTACTACATGCATATACACCAGGCACACGAAATAAAAAAAGGAATAAAATGCAACTAATACCAAAATTGAAAATTCCATTTCAATGTTTTCTCGACCCCTTTTATTTCTCGCTATAAATCTCTCAAACAACAGAGCAGATATTCTTCTTTCCCTCTCTATCCTTCCAAACTCTGCAGTGTTAACAATTTGAATAAAAGAAAATGAATCATTCCATGCCGGGCATGGACATGTCTCCTCCGATGGCCATGTCGCCCCCGATGGCTCCGATGAAGCAGCATTACACATCAATGACCTTCTTCTGGGGCAGAAAGGCGGAGGTGCTCTTCTCCGACTGGCCCGGTGACCGACGCGGTATGTACGCCTTGGCGTTGATTGTGGTTTTCTTATTGGCAGCTGTGACGGAGATGGTGGGCAGTCACCGTGTCGACCGGTACACCAAAGGGAGGAGCGTGGCACAGACAGTGGTGCACATAATGCGAGTGGGGCTCATGTACCTCCTCATGCTTGCTGTCATGTCCTTCAACGGCGGCATCTTCATAGCTGCGTGTGCCGGTCATGCTATCGGGTTTCTGTTCCTCAGGAGCGGCATCTTCGGCATGAAGCAACCAAAGGAGGAGCCTTCTTGTACTAACGGCGTCAAGTACCGTGACCTTCCTTCTATGAGTTGTTGATGGATCGATCAATCGTTCAGTTGTCTGTGTTTGCTGAATCGAAATTAAATGTCTTTGGATCAGACATTGATATTATTGTTCAAATAATGTTACAATTGTTCAGAAAAAGTGTTTGGATTAATTTTGAAGTGTTTATTTTCTCAAAAGTTAATTATATGTGCTTCCGTTTGATTTATTTTTACCAAGCTATATATATGAAATGGCTAACTGTAACTTTGAAAGCAGTGTTTGGATTCATTTCTTTTCAAATTGAATTTGTCCTTGTTTTGAATGGTTCTGATAATTTGAATTTTCGTTTTGTTTTTATTGTAAGTTTAATTTTCTCATGAATTAATTTCATATATATAGCTAGCCATGGACGAAATTGTTTCTTTTTTGTGCAATGCCTTTTCCCCTTCATATATGGAGAGTTGGTATTTCTTGCAACAATTAATTCCAGATTTTAAATTGCTGTGCAAGTTTCTAAATTACAAATTCCATGAATGTATTGATATGCATTTGGTAAATAAAGTAATTCTTTCTCATCTGAATTTTGAAATTTTTACGGAAAATTCATGTATGTATTCATTTGCATACTTCTCCAAATTAAGGAGATATATGAAGTAACTAGTGTTCATGCATGTCACTGTTTTTGTGATTCTTTTCTTAAATTTGAATTTTCAACTATTTTCGAAAAATAACACTATCTTGATATACCCCCTCTCCAAAAAAAAAATGAATAGAAAAATATAAGCAGAAGAAAAAGTTGTGTTAATTGTTACAATAAAATTCCTATATCGATAAATTATTGAAGGGGTAAGTGACGTAATAAAACCCACATCTAATAAATGTGTCAACAACAAAAGATATTCGTCTCGAAATTATCAAGACATCCTCAGTACAACAAATTTATATTCCACCAAATACTTCATATTACGAAATATCAATTCAATGCTTTATATAACTATTCGCACATGCAAATCTCAAAGTTGTGTAAATAAATCATTCGATTGCTATTTCGTAATACGGAGTATTCCGTGAGATGTAAATTACAGTACAACTTGGAATACATTTCTAAATGTTTCTTCTAGAACTGTCTATGGTGTCATCCAAATTATCCTGAAATAGTAAATAAAAATTATTAGTAAGACAAGCCAACTCGGATATTCTTTTAACACTTTTTTTTACAAATCACAAGATAGATATATTTTCCAGATTAATTATTTGGTTTTGTTTCTTAATATTGATCTAACTAATTTGACTATTTGATAAATTATTGAAGGGTACAAGCTAGCTAATTATGTATTTAATTAAAAGCTTAGCAACTGCAAGTTTCTCTTGAATAGGTCAAAAATAGATGTAATTTGTCATTAATTATGCATGACAAGTTGTGTCATCAAATAAATTATGACACTCACCATCGTCGTCAAGTATATATCAATAACTTTGAAAATATATAATTGATGTACGACATTGAAATATTCTTCCAACATTTTTAAAGATTTATAATTGAAGTATGCAAATATATTTGTCATACAAATTTGAAATTACCAAGACTTGTTTGCGTCGACTATAAATGAACATCGTCTTCGCGTATGGCATATCCAATAAATGAACATCATCTTCAAAGTTGTTAAATGAGTTTCAGAAATGTAGATAAATTTTTTATTTAGCAACTTTACTTTAGAATTTCTTATTTAGCAACTTTGTTTCAGAGTTTATAAACTCTGACCTAGCGTCATAATTGGCTAAAGTTGATCTGACTCCCAACGCTCTCTCCTATAATTTACTGATGTGACAATTATAAAACTCTAATTATATTTTCATAAATATGGAAACATGTTTTACACTGATGTGATAATTATTTAGAAACTCAGTTTCAGAGATGAAGATGCTCTAACGTAGTCAGGTCAACTTATCAAGTTAGACCAACTTTGATAATTTTTGGTGAAATAATAATAATAATTTAACTTATTATGAAGAAAAGATAGATGATACGTTCCTACAATTGTAGAAATCATCAGACATACCCATATACATATATGCAGAATAGTTTATTTTTTCAGAATAGATGATATCTGCAACAATTCTGAGCATTTGACAAGCAACTTAAAAAAGTAGTTTCTTTTTAGAGAGGGATAAATCCCACATTTAGAATAAAAAAACAATAGATGCAAATTAATAAAATCTGACGTCAGAGCATATCTATCAGTATAAATTGTATAATGTTATTAATTAATTAGGAGCATGTAGAGAGTCAACGCCATGAATAGTAGTACAACAAATCCACAATAGTACGTAGTACAAATTAGAACAAGAGAGAAGTACAGATAGAATCCTCCTCGAGAAACACAGCTAAGCAAATTAATAATACATGCATTCATTGAATATTTGAATCATCACAAATCCATTCATTCATCCCCTAATTCCATCAGAAACATAAATATATGCAACATCTTTCATCTCAATTTTAGCTAGGTTGCTTCATACTAAAATTGAAATTGATTGATTTAGAGTGATATAGACATGGACATGAACATGGATCCCTCGCCGGCAGCACCGGACATGATGAAGATGGATCACTCGATGTCGTACGCACACATGACCCTCTACTGGGGCAAGAACTCCCTCGTTCTCTTCAAGGATTTTCCGGGTTCCAACACCGGCCACTACATTCTGGCGCTCGTCATCGTTTTCGTATTCGCTGCCGGGTTGGAGTTCCTCAGCCAGTGCTGCCTCATCGGGCCCCACTGGCAGCGCACGACCGCTGAGCTGGCACGCATGGTCTTGCACACAGTGCGGATGGGCCTGTACTACCTGGTGATGCTGGCTCTCATGTCGTTTAACGTCGGGGTGCTCCTTGTCGCCATCCTCGGCCATACGGTCGTCTTCTTGGGATTTACCGAGGGATGGACCGGCGCCTTTACTTCCCGTTCCATTGAACCATGAATTATTTATCCATGGATTATGCATGCAACGCATATGTGTCTTTCTGTTTGTCTTTGTTTGTTGTATAATTATTTACTTCTATACATCCTTTTTTTTTGATAAAATACTTCTATACATCCTTGAATACTCCTAGTTGCATCTGCTTTCATTCTATCATGTTGATTTGCTGGCTTTTGGTTTTACTTTTGCTTATGGCTGTGAATGGTGAATGAATTGTTTCTTTAATTCAATTACTCTGGTGATTTTTCATTAAATTATTTTAATTTTCCAAAGCAATTGATTAAACAAGAATGTATTGCATTATTATTTATACAGATAACGAGTCCTAACTTGTAGGAGATGATCACCGCCTGATCTTGCAACTTGTAACAAGTAAGAATACAAGGAACAAGAAACCATGATTTAAATTCATAAGAGTAAGATGAAATTTTCTCTGAGCCTGTTGCCATGCCAAGTAATACTAATTAAGGAATCTGAAACTACATCCCATTCTTACAATTCCCAATCATTACCAGTATCAGCTGTGCCGGTCATACAATTGCTTCCACTGCATGCTGCATCTCTCCTTCTCATATTATCCCATCCCACAATTGGAACTATCAGACTTCATAAAAGATGAATTGGTTCCAGTTCAAATTAAGTTACATGGATGAAATCAAAGGAAAAAAAAATTGAAACTAAAAATAATACCACAGTACCAGTGTTGCAAGTGGCAACTACAAGAGCTGTTTGAAGCATGATTTGACACTCTATTTTTGCTGCTACAAGTTATAATTGTTTCGATGAGATTAACTTTGTAAAAATTAGATTATGCTTGCTGGTCATAATTAGTACAATTAAATTAGCCTAATATCATTGCACTTTAGAAAAGAGGATTGTTACTAAAAGAGAAGATAAATGCTTTTCTGATGAACTTCTGTTTCCAGAGAGAGCATTTTTCAACATCGACAAAATAATTGTGGCCATCTGTTTATCTTATTATTTATTTATTATTCTGCAAAATAATCATCATTTTTAAAGGATGCACCCAGGTAGTATGCAGATGACAGTTTCAGCTGCCAAATATTAGCAATAACACAATTCTTAATTTCTATTCACTTTTTATACTGACTGACATTCATGTTATCATAAAATCAGTCTCTGTTTACAGGAAGAAAACACAAGGTAATTAGTGACATTACACAACTTTGATTACAAACAAGTTCTAGTCTAACTGATGGATCTGTTCCCATTCATCTCAAGTGATGCCTGAAAGAAAAGAAAAAATAAGGGTTAGACAAGTGTCTGCCACCTGGTTCATTTATCTACCAGTCCAAACAGCTTCTAAGGCTTTATTGGTATGCACAATTTAATATAAAGTATGAACTGGTACAACATTGGACAGTTTTAACAAGCTCAGCACTCAGTGCACACAAGTCACAATTAAAAATACAATGATTAGAAGTCAAAGGTACCTCAATGTTTCTTTGGTACCGCGCCGCACCTTGCAACGGATGGTTGGAAGACCAAGTTGCTGATGCGCTTCATACCTGTGACAACCTGAAAAGCCTACATAAATTATAATATGGAAAGTTATATCAGCAAACAAAGTAAAACAGACACTACTCTTAACTCGTAACTCTTACACAAAATGATACTATCTTTGCAACAAGTGAATGCACCGAATATGAAAGGACAATTGCATCTGTGACACCAAAACATGTCTCAGTCTCTGGATCTAATATACCGTTGCCAAGTTGGAAAGCTTGTAATATACCTTTCATAATAATTGTAATTTGTGGGAAATTAATTTAAAAAATATTATTTTTGTTTAGTTCATTTTTAAAAGTATGTTGAAGCAAATTTGAGAAAGCAGGGATATAGGTTTATGTTTTCACAATTTTGTAGAATACCAACCCAAATCCCAACTGCTCCGACTTTCAACAACCTGACAACCAACCCAACCTAATCAAACAGCACATCAGACCAGACTAAACCCAAACCCAAATTGATCCAGGCTACAACACAACAACAACAACAACAAAGCCTTTAGTCCCAAACTAGTTGGGGTAGGCTACAGATGATTCAGACTACAACCAATCTAAAAAATGACTAACCTGATACAAGAACTTACCCAAACGAAAGAGAACTCAACCAAAAACCGCAACAAAACTGAATGATCTAGAATCCCCAATGACCCGAACCCAAGCAAACAAACCCCAACCTGAGTGACCTGAACCAGAACTGACCTGAAACTGAACGGTCCATCCCAAAGAATGACCTGCCATAAAATGACCTGAACCAGAACTGACCTGAATCAATTTTCTGCTAAAATAACAGAGTTCTGGAACTAACAAAATTTAGCAAAAAAGTACATCTTTTTTGTTAAATATGTAAATGACAATTTTGCCCTCACCATAGTATACTCCATCAACTTCAAGCACATCTATCTGCGTAATGAAGAAAAATGGCAGGAAAGAGCTATTAGATTATAGTTTATTGAGTAAACAAAGGAGGTGTTGCTGAAAATGAGTCTGAGATAATAAAAGTAGACTTTTTCATATGGGCCATTGCCATATGTGCTGCTATTACAATGGCCAAGTCCAGTACCAGTATGTACGGGCTACCCAATTCCAGCTAAACTCGATACTCTTTTCTGACTTTCTGGTAAATTGGGAACAGCACGGGTATACATAAGTACATAACATCCTAGGCAATTAGGTTGCATCTACAGATATACCTTCATAACGAAGCAAAATAAATGAATATAGAGAATGAAAAATAAATGAAGTTGTAGGTACTAACAGGTACTTGGAGCCCAATAGCCTGAATGCTATCCATTAACTCTTTGACCTTGTTGGGGTCATTAGCCCGGGTTCTCATCAGTGGCCTTCTTATCTTCTCCAGTGGTATCTCCATTACAACCGGACCTCCATTCGACCTAGGCTTTGAAAATGGCGCCCCTTAACAAAGCAAATGTTTCTTTATTGTCAATTCAGGTACATGTTCTCTAATTGGTTAAGACAGTTTATACCGTGAACAGCCTTTTTAATCAGAGTTAAACTTGACCATTTTTTGTGCGGTACCAAGAAGTAGATCAGAACTGTTCTTCCGAAACCAGGTAGATGCAAAAATTAAAAAACCCAAAATTAGTTTGAAGGTTTGGTTTTTTCATTTAAGCTGGAGTTTTGTTAAATTGAAGTGTGGAACTTTTTATCCATAGGATTCAATGCTACTTCACAGTGAATAATTAAACGAGCTAACAAAAAAGGATTGGCATATCATACCATGTAACTTGAAATAAAATCAGACCTTTCTTACAATAATAATGGATGCCTTGATACAACTATGTGCCCCATGTGATGAACAATAGGAAATAGAAAAAAAAGAAAAGAAATTCCAACAAGATTCCCCAAATTATGTGGCAAGGGGTTTATTACAAGGAAACAACAGAGAATTAGGGTGATTGAACTGAAGTAGTAAAAAATGGAGGTACCATTGGAGGAAGAAGCAACAATAGGTCGGAAGGTGCGAGCTCTGATTGGAGGAGAGAAACGGAGAGAGAGCATCGCCATTTCCATTTTCGCTTATTCTTTTTTATTAGTTTTTCCTTCTTTATTTTTTGTTTTTTCAGGGGAGAAACGGAGAGAGAAGCAACAATTGTTGTCAAGTGTGAACAATAGGAACCACGCGGATGTTGTGAAACTATGAATTATTAGAGCATCTTCACTTTCACGAAATTGTTGTCAAGTGAACAATAGAAACCACGTTATAATTTTTAAATGAGTCTCAGAGACAAGGTCTTGTTTGAGGTTCAAACTCTGTTAGAAATTAGTTTTGAAGAATTTTTAAGTTTATTTTCTAATTTGTCTGTGAATGTGTTGTAAGTCTACGTGTAATGAATAAAAAAATGAGTTTTAGAGACAGATAAGTTTTTTATTCAACAATTTTGTTTTAACTTTTTTTTGTTCTAAAGTTTATAAATTTTGATGTGTTTTAATCATTGATTAAAATTATTCAGTCTTCACAACAATAATGATTGTATTTATTTATGTGGTAATTAAAAATAAAGAATTTGAAAATAAATAATAATTAAATTTAAAAGAATGACGTGACAATTAAAAAATCTAAGAATTTTAGAAATAAAAATGCTCTTAATATTTTTTTTTTATTATAAATCGTTAATCGGTGTGGGAGGAAGAAATGTGACATACGCCTTTTGCTTTTCACACCCATTTATTTAGTTTATTTTTGGGCTTTTGCTACTTTTCATGGATCAAATTTCATATGTTTATTATCTAACCAAGACAAAAATAATTGATCTAAACCAAGTTTTTCGTCATATTTTGAAAAAAAAGTTAGATGTGAATATTTTTTGCCATATAAATTAATGCCATGTAAAAAAAACTTGATTCGGACTTCGGAGAGCAGTTTTTCTGTAATTATGAAAATAGTACTCATATCATAAAAGTAATCAAGGGTTCAAATTTTTGATTGAATGGTCAGAACATTAGATTTTATTGTGCGACGGTTTTTTTGCCGAACAGTATATTTTCTAATGTGCGGGCATTGTGTTTTTCTTTTGGGTTTTTGTTCATGTAATTACGATATTGATTATGCATATACAATTAATTGTAATTTTGATCATATATAGCAAAAAAATTCTGACCATTTAATTATAATTTTGTCTTTTTGTTTTCAGTCTGCACCAGCTGCAGTATATATTTATTTCTATTTTCGTATATCAATCTGTGTGGGTCTCATTTAAAGAAATTTTGTTCAAAATTTTAATTGAATGTTCAAAAACTTTTGCTACTTATGGTCATTATCATAAATAATTTGCTATACATGGTCAGAGTGGTAAATAATTTTCGGAACAAAAAGTTATGCTCTTGAACGGTAGAAAAAATCACATACATGGATTTTAAAAAGCTGCTGCATAGTAGAAAATCTATCGTTCTGACCATTCAGTCGGAAAACTCGTACTCCTTGACTATTTTTATCAGAACCATTTCATAATTACAAAAAAAAAAAAAAATCTGTCGGAGAGCATCCCATTTGTGCTGAGAACATCTCTATCCAATTTATCAATGATTTTCTAATTTTCACGTGATATAAGTACATTCATCATTTCATCAAATTTCAACTATTTAATATTACCCAAAACAAGCTAAAATATTTACACTTTGAAATTTACAAATTGAAGAAGATAAAGGGTTATATTATTTTGTGGCGCTTGTCTTGTGGGTTAATTTGTTCTAGCTGCCCCTAGTTATTGTTTGGGCCGGAGCTCTGAGGCCTCATCAACAAACCTTTTATTTTTATTATTATTATTATTATTATTATTATTATTATTATTATTATTATTATTTGTAACAAAAAGCAAAACAAACCAAACCATTAGGAAAAACTTAGCCGGGAAACAGATCCGCTGTCATAATTTCGATGGCAGGATCCTGTCATCGAGTGACTGACAGATGGAACCTACAAAATAATAGAACTCCTGAATCAAATTACAGCCGTCCAGATTGAAAGCAGCGGTCCAGATTCAATGGCAGAAAAATAATGGCAGCAGATGCGGATCCAACTTAGTTGTTTTGGGCCACACACTGACACACGGACCCGATTCCTCTACCGCGCGGTACCGACGGACCGCTCAGATTTACTGCGCTGTCAGCTACGGACAGCCCAGATTTGATTCAGAGGGGGTCTGATATTATAAAGTTTAGCTTGCACGAATCTTGATACAAATTAAAGACCGAGATTTGCTGTGCGGCACGCACAGTGACGGTGCCGCGCAGTAGAAGATCTCGTTCCCTGAAACACGGGCTTATACAATGCATAAAGGAGTAATGTTGGGAATGAAATTCTCTGTTTTTTTTTTAAATTTAGATCGTCCGATTAAATTTCAACAAATTTGATTTCTATAATACAAAAGTTATCTGCATCATATAATTGATGATTAGCCGTTAAAATCTAATTTAATAATATATTTTAGAGACGCAGAGAGCGCCTCAAAAAAGAATGCAGAGGATATTGGTCCGTACGTAATGTTGTCATGAATTATTGAGGTAAGTAAATAAAACAAAGCGAGGATAAACATGAGTTTCTCATCCTATCTGCAACACCTCCACCATTGAATGGCTAGAAATTGTACCTTGTCTAGTTCCATTTTTCAAGCGTAAAGGCCTCATCAAAACAAGAAGAAAACAAAGAAGAATAGAGTAAACAAAAGAACAAACAGAAGGAAAATAATTAATGGAGGCAGGGGCAGCACAAATGGCTCTTCCTGTTCTCGGCATTGTCGCTGCCGCTGCCGCTACTTTCTATGTCATCAGCTTCAGTGAACTCCGCGAAGTAACTTCATCATTTAACCTTCTTTTTTGTTCTTTTCCAAAACTGTATATGCACAATTCATTAGTTGTAACTACTTATTAGTAAAAAGAAATAATAATTCAGCTTTTCTCATCAGTTTCTTTACAATTTATCGACTCCTTTCGACAGAAATCGTTCGAACTAGATGATATGGATGATGATGGCAGAGATGAGTTTGAGTCGCCTGCAAGTTCGAGGGATCGGAGAGCAAGGAGAAAGGCTAAGAAGAAAAACAAGAAATAGATGTGTATTATTTTTCATTATTTTTTTTTCTATTGATGAAGAGACCAAATTTTGTTTCAATATCCTTGTAACCTTGTTTTATCTTGATTCTTTTTAATAGCTATGATGCAGGTGTTTCAAAGAAGTTAAAATATAATCTTATTCATTTGGCAAAATTCATAATATCAAATTTAATTTAAATCTATTCAAACAAAATAAAAATGAAACAATATGGGTTATTATTGACAAATATAGTTAAATCAATGCAACTATATTTGGTGATGTATCAGCCAATGTGAACTTTTTTTTCAATATAAGGTGGAGTCAGCCAATGTGAATTTTAGACGATAAAAATTCAAATGACTTCATTTTAGAATAGAATATGCATGAAATCTCATTATATTTTCTGGGCATAATACTTTTTATCATGGAATCGTATTTATAGCATAACGTTGCATTTCGAATTTAAACTTAATCTTTGTTGATAGTTGATATTGTCAAAAAAATATTGTCAGACATCATTAATTAAAGATTCAAACAACATAAATGCAAAAGAAATAGAAATAGAGGAATGAAGTTAAAAAAAAAAAAGAAATGAAATGAAGTCCATTAACTTGCAAAACAACTTAAAAGATAAATATAGTACACTTCTATTACTTGATTAAGAAAAAACAAAAAACTGTTAATTAATTACTATGTACCTTTTCTATAATGATAAATTCCCAAATGCTCAGAAGAAAACCAAGAAATAGATGTGGATTATCATTTTTTATTCTGTTGACGAAGGAACCAAATTTGGTATCAGTATCCTTGTTGTATCTTGATTCTTTGTTACAGCAAAGTTAAACTGAAACTTTATTTTAAATTTTAGAATAGAATATGAATCTCATTATATTTTATGGACATAATATTTTATCATGCAAATCATATTTATAATATAACGTTGAATTTGGAATTTAAACTTTATTTTTGTTGATAGTTGAGATTGTCAAAATAAATCTTGTCAGACAAGCATTAAAGACACAAAGAACATAAATACAAGGGAAATAAAGGAATCTAATTAAAGTTTAAAAAGAAATGAAACGAAGTCCATATATACTATGGCATTAACTTGCAAAACAACTTAAAGATAAATATAAAAAATACAAACAAAACCCTGTTAATTACTATGTACCTTTTCTATAATGATAAATTCTCAAATTGCTGAAGAAATATTGATTGAGAGCGTATTATAAAGTGGAATAATCGCTTGAATTATTGCTGCTTTGAGAGATATGTAATCAAAAACAACAATTTGCACAAGTTCTCTATTTTTTATTTTCGAATGAAACATGTTCTTTATTTTTTTTATTTTTTTATTTGATTTTGAAGTAGCAGTCAGAACGCCTACTATATTTCATTAAAGTTCTTTATCGTTAACTGGGATTGAATATAATATCTTAATTACTGCATCAATTGAAACCTCTCTTATGTCACTATTAGTTTAGTTACATATATCTTTTGAAGAGATACCAATTACAAAAGGTATCATATACATAAATAACAGAAATAAAAGAAGATCTAAGTACTAGCTAGAGCTTGCTGATATACTTCCTGAGCGCGAGGTCGGCATCTTTCAAGTGCTCCGGCACCGGCAAATTGGTCAAGAGAGTGACTTTCGACGACGAGAGCTGAGCAATCTTCTTCTCTGTTAAACCATCTATCTTCCACAGCTTCACCTCCCATACCTGTACAATTCACATGCACAAATCATTTATTAATTTTCACAAGTTTGCATTTTCAAGACCACTGTATGTAATTAATGTTTAATTAAGTTTGTAATTATTAATTAGTACTGGTTATATAAATAAAATGAAGACATGTGCAAGTGTGCATCAGAGTCAACAACCAATCCAATTCCCTACCTACCTCTTTCTCTGTAACCTCTCTCTTACCAGCTGCATTTCTTTACCTTATCAGTGTAAATGCAAAAGAATAAAAAGCTACTAAACCAATAATTAAGGGACCAGAATTTAAAAAAATAATAATTAACGGACCAGAATCCAAAGGATTCTCATTTGCTCCCAATTGAATTCAAATTCATGGTCCACGCACGACTATTAAATTATAAAAAGGAATATTTATATAAATGTACAGTAAAAAAAGTCAACCTAAAAATACCAAGTACTATCTAATCATAAATACATCGAACCAGATTATTATCTATTCTTTTTTTTTAAGTTGAGACTTGAAAACCACGCATCATTATTTTTATAAGATGGAAAACAGCAACCATTATATTGTTCTCTTTCATGAGAAAGAAAAATGATTCCAATTGATTTCATCAATAGTCTATTATAATTTGTTTCAGCCGATTAATTTGAATATGATCGATATAAGAATTTGATTGATTGGTTGGTTGGTTGTTGTTTCATGGGAAGAAAATTGTACGTCTCTGTCTCTTTGATGTTGACATTTTATTTCATATTCTATCAAATATTTGTTTTTCTTTTTATCTTCCAAAGAAATTTGATCCTGTATTGTATGGGGATTGAGGCACGATCTTCTAGATAAGATGATGAAGTAATCATTACCAGATAAGATGGGACTACCTTTGCCACACAATTAACTCACATAAACTTCAAAAGTGTGATCTTAATATAAATTAAAACTAGACAATTCTAAGTTCAATTTGATAATGTAATTTTCAGGGAAATTTTTAAAATTCTTTTTTTTTTATAATAGAGTTTTACTTATTTATTCAAAGATTTTAATTGACAGTGAATTAGCATAAATTGAATATATACTGGTAGAACTTTTAAAGCTGACCTGTGTAGTTCTGCCGACATGCGCAGGAGTGGCCTCAGCCAAGACGAGATCACCGAGATTAGCACTTTTATAATGGTTGATGCTGAGCTGGACACCGGCGACTCTGCGAAAGCCGGAGGCCATGTGGGCCCCCATGCTGGCCAGACCTTCAGCTATCATGGCAGATACGCCTCCATGCAGCACCTTGAAAGGCTACATTTTAGAAAAATCCAACAAATTACATGCATCCTTAAATAAGAGTTATCTATTATTTACAGGATTAATCATATCTGTCATGGTTTCTAGCTCAGTACTGCTTATGGTTGATCCAAATTAAGGAAAATAAATAATTAAGGATGGGATGAATGTGTGTATATATAGTAAAAGATAAGGGGTAAATGGTGAAAAGTGATAGATAATTAGTGGATATTGGAATACTAGATAGGTTAGTCAGTGGTGGTGGTTATAGTTGCCAGGATAGAAATTTCATGTTTTTACCTTGCACTTATTTCCTTTCTAAAAGGAAAAAGAAATATGATTTGCAAATTAGTTTTCCAAATTGCCCAGGAAATGGAACAGTTTCTGAAGCATATAGTAGTCAATAATTAAAAAGTGCAATGATCAATTAATGATTTAAAGAGGTGAGAGTGGGTACTAGGTAGGTAGATAGGTACCTGGCAGCAGAGATGAGTGATCTTGAGGCGGCCGGAGACAAGAGAAGGCGAGAGCTCCTCTATTTCGAACCCGATGTTATGCAGCGGCGGGTCGAGCTCCGCCGTCTTGTTTGACTTTGACCCTCCCGTCCCTGAGCCTGAGGTCTCCATGAGTCGATCAATCAATATTCCAATTTGAATATGATCGATCAATTGATGGTTCCAATTCGACTGTCTGGAAATAAACCAGTATCCAGAGCTTCTTTCGCGACTTGCGAGCGAGAGATGGAGAGAGAAAGAGAAAGAAAGAGAGCAGAGAGTTGATTGAATTGGATGATTAAATGCACGCCAAGAGGGACGGATGGATGACGTGGTGGGGTAGTTAGGTGTGACTTGTGACTGTGAGCGAGGCATCATCAAATAATTATCTTTATATTTAATGTAGTGGCTTTTTTCTGGACGAAACTTGGTCTTTCTACGTTTCTTTACATTTTGCCATTGACGAAACACTATAAAATAATTATCTTTATTTTCTTTTGGCAGCCTCGGAGGCTGAAGGAATGAGATCTTCGCAGCAAAAATATTGTGCGTGTTACGTAGTAAATTTTAATTTTTTATTTGCATCGAGATTCGTACAAGCTAAACTTTACAATATCAGATCACTCTGAATTAAATCTGGACCGTTCGTAACCTACAGTACAGAAAATCTGAACCGTCCATAGCTACTGCGCGGCATAAGAACAACTTCCGGAGTTAGAATAGATCTGTTTCAAAATAGTATTGTTCCGAAATAATCCCAAAATAATGTACATTTTTCAGTTTGTCTCAAATATATTTAACTAATTATATTATATGTAGTAATTAATAATATTTGTTATAGATCGAATCCGGAACCTCTTAATTTGCAGCTGATCGATTCGGACTATTAAAAATATTCTTCATACTACTATCTTCTTGAAGATCAAGATTTAAATTATTTTTTTATTAGTTTACTATTTTATCATATGATTGAAATTTCATTAATCTATTGTAAAAAAATTGTTATTATTTGTTTTCAAAATAGTATTTTCTATAGCTATTTTTTTGACTTGTCAAACTCACTTGTCGGCGTGTCCACGTCACGTGATCCATTCTTATATTTTCGTAGGAACAATGTAAATGGGCTTCGAGTTCGATTGATTTGATTGTATTCGAATTTGCTGTTTCTACAAGATTTTACTTATTTTGATTTGATCGTGACGAATGTTCATGTAGCCAATTTTAAACTATGCAAATCGAAACAAACTAGAAACAAAAAAAATTGTACATGTAGCGAATTTGATTCCATGTATTTGGAGCCAAAGACTAAGACTACCAAGCTGTTTCGTACTTTGTTGACTTGTCGCACCATTGAATCTCACGCCAATGTTACCCGATCCGATATTTTCTTTCTTTTTTCCAAGAATATATCATTCGTTATATAATTGTATAGCTTCTCATACATCTCGTTTTCTAATTAATACAGCACGGCACCTGCTGTCTACTTGACATTATAATACAGTTGGTCAAATTAAGTCTCAATTAATAAACAAAACTTTTAAGAAATAGAGGCAGAATTCAGAGAATCAGTATGAAAGCTAACAATCCATCAATTCTTTAAATGTTTGCAATAAGTTAATGCAACTACACTAATGTCAATTGTTTGATGGTGATAGTGGTAAATTTAAAATAATGTGATTGTCTGGAATTTTGTGTATCATCAATATAACTATATAAGTTGCTGTTTTCCACAATATTGGGGCATGTTAGATGGAAATAATTGTTTTGTTAATTGATACAGAGATATACAAATTAATTCTTCACACCACGTTCCTTCTAGTCAGGCCAAACTAAAAAACTAATAATTCCATCTAAATTCCACAAATATTTATTCATGTCATACAAATAGGTTTGTTAAGTGAAAAGCAGAAATGCAAAACCTGCCCCTCAAATTAATTTTAGTTTCGACGCAATAGCAATTTTTTTTTACAATATAACCTAATATTTATTCATTCATACAAAATCTTTTCAGCCAAAAAGGCAGATCATAAAATTAACCAATGTCAAATTGAAGATTTCTGAACAAGAATTGGCTGGCATAATATACTTGTACCAGATTTATCAGAACAACATATCAACTCCTGATTTACACCTAAACCAACCTTAAGCAAAATGATTATCCAGTTTGTTCATTTTCTTCAACCATATCAGTCATCATTCAAACAGTGCTGCCTTCATTATTTCAAGAAGGGAGGTCTTGATGCAGTGATAAAGTCGTCGCTCTGTGAGGAGGTCATAAGTTCGAGTCATGAGAAAGTCTCTTGCAGAAATGCATAGGCAAGAGCTACTTGCACCGCAGTGTCTGCCTTCATTAAGCACTCAAAACAAAATTGTTACAAATCGTTATGGTAAATTGAGATAAGAGAATAAGAGTTTTGACTTTTTATAATTCAACAAGTTTTAAGAAATTTTCAGATATCTTTAGTATTTCAGTGTTTTAGCAAAGTTTCATGCAGCATCTGCATCAATTCCATTTCTCTTTCCTGCTTCCCCCTTCGCGATTCCATTCCGATCAGGGGCAAATGCATTCAAAACTATAAAAAACATATAATTTTGTTTCCATAGCATACCTACAAAAACAACTCTTGAAGAACAACAGAGGAAAGAGAGCAGGAGAACAAAGACACAAATAACCGACAACAAATCAAAATCTAGTGCCAGCTGGCATTATCAAGAATGATTACATGATAACTTACACCATAAAAATAGGCGTATTGAACAACCAATTCATAACTGTTAGCATTATTTCATGAGGCATTTGCAGATATAGAACAAAGTCTAAAAGAAGTCGAGATACAATCCAAAATACCCAACATAAAAAGCCATAATTTTTAGGCTGCCACCTCATTGTTTTTAACTTCACCGGAACTTGCATCAGCATCTTCTTTCTTTCTTTTGGCATTGACCATGGTATTTCCTTGCTCAAGCTTCTTCTGTGCTCTGATGAGGGCCCGCCTATCACGGGGACGCATCTCCCTCACATTTCTGGGTGGCATCACAAATGGTTCAAGTGGTCGGTCATTAAAGGGATGCTCGCTTCCCGTAAATATCCGTAGCTTTCTGTCTCTATCCTGTAAATGAAGGAAGAAACTAAATTGAACTCATGTCTAGAACAGAATGAACAATAAATGAGTAAAGAGGCTTAATATATAAAATAAATGCACTTCTCAAAAAAAAAAAAGATCACACACATCACGCAATTTATTGCGAGGAAGCATGCGAAGCACTGCTTTACGTATGACTTCAGTCGGGTCTTTTTCCATCTGGTCTTTGAGACTTCTTTCCTTAAGGTGGCCAATATACCTATACAGGAGAATAATTACAAATGCAAATCAAATCATGGTTTGTATTATATGCTCTTCCAAGTATGGTTGGCAATGGCTAGATCACGTACAAATATGATCTGAATACAGTTCAGAAATTTCAACCAGGCCTCCAACCCATATGGCTTTGTTGGTTTGATCTAACCCTAGTAGGCACCAGGTCCGGTCAGGGTATCAGGCCAACCTGTATGATAGGTAGGTCAGACGTTCTATACAACCTTGTACTAACATTTGTCTCCTTTCTTGTAATGCATAAAATCGGTATGACAGACATTTGCTAATTCAGAGTTTCGTTCCTTTTGTGTTAACAAATTTTTGAATACAATACAACATGGATGGCTGGCTCTGTGATCCATCAAACCCAGACTTGAGATCTATTGACTGAATTCAAGTTTGCTGATGTCTTTTGAGTTTTGGCGCACAAATACTTGAATTCACAACAATACAGAAGAAAAAAGGACAAAAAATTTGTTATCTTGCCCGGTATGCCAGCGGTAAAATTTGTGAGTCATTTTCCTGCCAGTGACACTAATATCCTTTGCATTAAGTACAACACACATGTCACCATCTTCCCTATGTGGTGTATAAGTTGGCTTATCTTTGCCTTGAAGAACTGTAGCAACCCGAGAGGCTAACCTACCAAGTACCTGAAACAGAACAAATTTCTTCGTGAACAACTTTGTGCATAACCTGAACTGAGAAATAACATGAAATAATTTTGCTTCCCTACATTGTTCTAATAATGACCAAACCACTCTCATTTGGGAACTTTCCTCTATGCAAGGATTGGCAGGAGAAAAAAAGTCCAGCTTGCACACTTTCTCTTCTGCCAGAAACATTCTTTATATTTATAAATTATAACTATATTTCATATGACTTGCAGCAACTTGTGTTTCTTATCAAAACAACACACGTGTCACAGTTCACCTTTTTTTTTTGACTAAAAGGTGGGGGATACCCACCTGTTTCATTGAAACAAGTCATCATTACAAACTGTCACAGTTCACAATAATAGCTCAATTTCTTGTAACACATGAACCCCTTTTTGTTTTGGTCCTATTTTTTCCCAGTATTTCTTGCTGTGCAACAAAAATCTAAATTGAGTGATCGATGTAACTTCAGCTGGTTCATACCTACAAGGTAAAACCAGAACATACACTGTCTACAATAATTGATGGCTGGACTCAGTAAGTGATCACCAAAGGCTGAATAATTGAAAGCGAAAAACCTTACTCGGTGTTGGTAAAAATAATGTGAACTGGTACAGCAAGGACCATCATGGTGCTAAGGTTGAGGGATTAAATTCAATTCACAGAGAAAGTAAATGAAAAACCTGCCCCTTTGCATCAAAGACGCGCCAGCGCAGACCATCCAAGTTGATTCTTCTCAAGCCAGCGAGTGCTTTCTGCACATAATTTGATGGAAATAGAATATAAGAGATTTCATACAGCATAGCAGAAAACCAGACTGGCCAATTGCTAAACTGTAAGAGCATAAACCCTAAACCTCAAATTCCAAACTTGTTTAATTTTCTTAACCGTAGCTTCATTTCAATTGATACTATGATGAAACCCTACCAGGCCTACTACAAAACAGTGCCCCTTTCTCTCTCTTTCTTTGGTAAAAGCAGCAGTAAAATTGAAATCAGAGAGTGATTGTACTTACCTTGAGATTCCCAGAAAAAGCTTGAGAAGGCGCCGCCATTGGCTTTTCTTATTTCTATATGCACAATCTACAGGTTTTTCACCTCAGACCTCTGCGTAACTGCGTGATATGCGAATGAGAGGGAGGAGGCAGAGATCGGCGAATGGTACGCCAAACGCTGGTGCAAAAGAAAAATGGAAACCAGGGTTAGGGACTTGGGGGCGTTGGATCTTGCTTGCTGCAAAATGCAAATTTAACTATTATTCCAGTTTTATGAAAATTGGAGAGGTTGTCGTTTGAAACGACACGGGCCTGAGCCCAAATTTGGACTTGGACCAAGTTTGCTTCTATTATTCGATCCAAATAGCGACCGTTAACGTAACGTTTCTCTGCTCTTAAATTCGATTTTCATATTCGGACTTAGGACGGTCAAATATACGAAACGATCACGCAAGTATTCTCTTGCGTGTTACGTTGCGTTTTAAGGGCATAAAGATTTTGTTGTTGCGTCTTACATCACGTTTAAGAAATTTTCTTGTGTTTGCGTTTACGTTTAGTTAAACGTATGAAACGTGCGAAACATTAAATTTTTTCCACATTTAACTTGCTACTAACAATACACAACAGAGCCAAAACATAACAAAAAAACTCTGAAAATTACAAAAAAATTATTTCGAAAATCAAGTATATATTATATGTTGAATCAATTACAACAGAGCCAAAAATTTTATTTCACAAATCATTTGTCCAAGCTTCATCCTCAACCTCAATTAGCACAGATGAAATCAGATGTTGTTGCTTCCTCACTAGAATGCGGCGGTTCACCAACTTCTCCACCATTTTCTGCATAAAAATAAGAAGAAAATGTAATTATGTAAGTTGCTAAGTGAAATAAAAATATTAACAGAATGAAATAACTCTTAAATGAGAGGTTACTCATGACCGAAGCACGCAAACAGTACTGAGCACAGATGAGAGCTTTCATACTCTCATCATTCAAAGAAGTTCTCACTAATGAGAGTGTTCTACCATTAGTGCTAAATGTTGCTTCCGATGTCACTGTCGATATCGGGACAGTTAGAATGTCCCTGGCTAGCATAGCCAATACTGGATACTTGGGGACATGGACTTTTCACCATGTTAGGATGTCAAAGTCTTCATCCAAGCTGGCATTGTCAAGTCCTTCAGAAAGGTACTGCTCCAGGTCTGACTTTACAGCTTCAGTATTCTTCTTCCCTTTAATGATGTCTTCAAACTAACACTTGTGTCAGAGATACAAACTGATGCACTTGCCCTACTTGAACAAGAAATTGAACTAATTAAGAGAATTAAACTAATAAAATAATTAAACTAATGAAATAATTAACACTAATAAAACAATTACCTTTCATGTCTTGAGGAGCTGCCAACTTGTTTCTATGTAAGCTTGAAGTGTCTCTCTACATAGTCCTTGAACATAACATTCATACAAGCTTTCAATTCAGTAATAATCCTCTCAAATGTATTAGGATGCAGCTTCTGAAAGTAGTACTCAACAACTGCCAGCTTGGATCTTGGTTCAAGAACACAAGTAATTGGCAATATTGTATTCCCACTCGTCCAGTACTTGTCCCACTTAGCATATATTTTCCGTCTCATCTTGACAATAAAAGGATACAAACTACTACCCATATTTTTAATGTTAATGTACACCTCACAAAATTCTGAAAATAGTAGATTCAGGGTAGGATATTTAGTGCCACTCAACTTCAACATGGTCACATAAAAAACTTTGAGGTGATCGACCAAAACTTTCACTGCCTTCCATTATCAGAAATGTGATAAGTGCAATTCTTATCGACTCGTGCATATCTTTCAATGGCTGGTTTCAACTCCAGTGCTAACTACATCATGATTCATGAGATATGTTGAGTTCCAACATGTTGTAACATCCCATGCCGACTGCTTGTTTGGAACCTCAACCTGTAATAAAATATGAATATAAATAGATGCAACATGCATATTACAAGTCGATTTGTAAGAGATCAACATTTAAAATTACTCGAGATGCCACCAAACGGAACTTCTATATTCTAGCTTGCGAACCACGAATGTACTTTATGGTTTCGCGAATTGAGATGATCTCATCAGAGAGCACTTTCAACCCATCCTAAACAATCAAATTTAGAATGTGACAACCACATTTTTGATGAAAAACCTAGCCTTATATAGGAAGTACATCCTTGAACTAGAGTGTACTGAACAGCTCCTTGATGCAAGCATCGTAGACAGTTGCATTATCAAGCACAAGGCAAAAGGTGTAAGACTTTATTAATTATGCGGAATTTAATTAAGACCATAACGTCTAACCTCCAGCCATTGCTTATGCAGAATTCTTGATGAGAATCTGAAATCACTAGACTGATGTGAACCCCGTCTCTTGATGGTGCGCCTCAGGGGATCAGTCCAGACCTTCTCTTCTCACTTAATCTCTCTCTAATAATCTGTTAGGAATAAAGAGGAGAGAGAAACCGAAAATAACACACTCTCACCTGCCATCAAGGAGAGATGTATTTAAATAACATCAGATAAGGGTGAGCCAGAAAGGTGCCTTAGGTGCCTTCTCATAAAAGGGTGCATAATCTGGACATAATCTGAACCGTCCATTAGCTTGATGAGATCACAACCATTAAATTAATTTTAAATTAATAAAATTAATTTACATTCTCCCACTTGATCTCATCACCCTTCGAATACTTTAACCCCTAAATCCATATGTTAAAATTGAATGAAACAAAATACAAGAATCATGGCGGTAAGTCCTCTTAATTAAGGCGAGTATTACCTTCCATGCATTACGTGTAATTTCTAACTTTCAATGTTAACCTTTATATGATGTTTTTAACTTGATGAATAAACCTTATGTTTATTCTAGGTCTTACTTTATGATGTATTTCTTATCCTTTGATATCAAAATAAAATCTGTGCACATTATCAACATAAAAGAAAACATCCAATATTTAATAACAATCTCATGAGTTTCATATATGTATCACACATAAATATAAATATATTTACATAACAAATCCTAATCCCATATTAATCACATGATCCTTGAATAACTTTGGTTGCATGCCTTTAGTCAAAGGATCAGCTAGCATATTTTCTGTGCGCACATTCTCAATGACCACTTTATTTTCCTTTATCCGCTCTCTTAATGCCAAATACTTTATGTCGATATGTTTATTTCGACTTCCACTTTTATTGTTCTTGGCCAAAAAGACAGCAGCTGTATTGTCGCACAGAATCCGCAAGGGTTTAGAAATAGAATTTATAATACTAATTCCAGATATGAAACTCTTTAACCAAACACCATGAGATGAAGCCTCAAAACACGCAACGAACTCTGCTTGCATAGTAGAAGTAGCAGTTAATGTCTGCTTGGCACTTCTCCATGACACAGCTCCACCGGCTAACATAAAAATGTATCCTGAAGTTGATTTACGAGAATCAAGACAGCCAGCATAGTCTGAATCTGAGTAGCCGAGTACCTCAAATTTATCAGTTCGTCGAAACATAAGCATATAATCTTTTGTACCTTGAAGGTATCGCAAAACTTTCTTAGCAGCTTTCCAGTGGTCTAATCCCGGATTGCTCTGGTAGCGTCCCAACATTCCAACAGCAAAAGCAATGTCAGGCCTTGTACAAACTTGAGCATACATGATGCTCCCTACCGCAGAAGCATATGGAATGTTTGTCATCTGATTCCTTTCCAAGTCAGTCTTTGGACATTGATTCAAATTGAATTTGTCACCATACACAATGGGTGCAGGACTAGGTGAACAATCCTTCATTCTAAATCTTTCTAATACCTTATTAATATAGGCTTCTTGTGACAATCCAAGAATACATCGTTGTCTATCCCGCGTAATCTTTATGCCAATGACATACGATGCTTCACCCATATCCTTCATGTCAAAATTCTTAGAAAGATATTGTTTCACCTCCCGCAAAAATCCTATATCATTAGTTGCAAGCAGAATATCATCCACGTATAAAACTAGAAAACAAACTTTACTCCCACTGACCTTCTGGTATATACATTGATCCATGATATTCTCTACAAAGCCAAATGTAGAAATAACCTCATGAAACTTCAAGTACCATTGGCGGGAAGCTTGTTTCAAACCATATATAGATTTCTTTAACTTGCATACTAAATGCTCACTGTCTTTAGAGGAGAATCCTTCAGGTTGTCTCATGTATACCTGTTCCTCGAGATCTCCATTGAGAAATGCTGTTTTCACGTCCATTTGATGAAGCTCAAAATCAAAATGAGCCACTATAGCCAAAATCACACGAAGAGAATCCTTTTTCGATACAGGAGAAAATGTCTCCGTGTAATCAACACCTTCGCGTTGAGTAAATCCTTTGGCGACGAGTCTGGCCTTATAGCGTTCAATGTTACCTGATGAATCCTTCTTGGTCTTGTAAACCCATTTACAACCAATAGGTTTATAACCATCTGGTAACTCGACCAAATCCCAGACTTTATTTTGTGCCATAGAATTCATCTCTTCTTTCATGGCATCATACCATAATGTGGACTGTCTGCAATTCATTGCCTTTGAAAACGTTTCTGGATCATTCTCAACTACGATGTTAAAGTCAGATTCTTGAAGATAGATTTCATAATCACTAGCAATGGCCGATCTCTTTTCTCTATTAGATCGTCTTAATGTTGAATCAGGGCGTTCAACTTGACCTATTTCGGCTGATTGTGGAATTTCTTCGATTGGATTATTTGTGACATTTATAGGATTATCAACACTCATTGGGTCTGAAGAAGTGTCATTACCCAAATCCAAATTCGTACCAGAAGAAGAAGATATATCTGTATGATCAATTACTAAAGGTCTATCTCTCCCACTAATCTGATCATACTCAAGAAACTTGGCGTTTCTTGATTCCACAATCCTAGTCGTATGTGATGGACAATAGAACCTATAACCCTTAGACCCTTCAGGATATCCTATAAAAAATCCACTAATGGTCCTAGGATCTAATTTCCGTTCTTGCGGATTATACACTCTAACTTCAGACGGGCAACCCCATACGCGTACATGGTACAAACTCGGTTTCCAACCTTTAAATAACTCAAAAGGTGTTTTAGAAACAGCCTTGGTCGGAACTCTGTTTAATATGTACACAGCCGTCTTAAGTGCATCTATCCACAAAGATTTAGGAAGTTTGGAGCTGCTAATCATGCTCCGCACCATATCCAGCAATGTTCTATTTCTACGTTCCGCTACACCATTCTGATCAGGTGAACCTGGCATGGTGTATTGGGCAACTATCCCATTTTCCTCAAGGAACTTAGCGAACGGGCCTGGTGCTTGTCCATTTTCCGTATATCTACCATAGTACTCACCACCTCTATCCGATCTCACTATTTTTATTTGTTTTCCTGTTTGTTTCTCTACTTCTGCCTTAAATACTTTAAAGACATCCAACGCTTCATGCTTATTATGAAGCACATAGAGATACATGTATCGTGAGAAATCGTCAATAAAAGTAATGAAATATTTCTGACCATGAATATCAATATCTGGACTACATATGTCGGTATGAATTATTTCTAAAAGCTCGGTACTCCTTTTAGCACCTTTCTTTGACATGTTTGTTTGCTTTCCCTTTATGCAATCAATACAAGTCTGAAAATCAGTAAAATCCAGAGCATTAAGTACTCCTTCTTTTACTAATCGTTTAATTCGCTCTATGGAGATATGTCCTAATCTCCGGTGCCATAACATAGAAGAGTTATCATTCATCATGCTACGTTTATTACTAACATTCAAAGCATTATGGGAATTACTTAAAGATATTTGATAAAGACCATTATATAAATCACCAGTACCAATCACATCAGATTTATACAATAACTTAAAGTATGAATCCATAAACTGAAATGCATATCCATATGTAGACCTGGGCACGATAGTCGTTTCGACGTTATGCCGTTCCGTTTCAGCCTAACGAAACGGTTAACGGTACTAATTATTATTTCGTTAATATAACGAAACGGCAAACGAAATAATACTCTGTTCCGTGGTATTAAACGAAACAGCAAACGATAAATGATTGTGCCGTTCCGTTATTTCGTTATCGCGTTTAATATTCTATGTGTGTAGAATTTCGTACATAACAGAGAGAGGAGGCGACGATTCTGAGGCGCTTGTCTCGTATAACCCTAACATTTCGATCCATGCCCCTCACTCTTCTCCTTTTCCCCCTCTTTCTCTCTTTTGGTCGGCGAAAACCCTAACCCTTCTCCTTCCTGCCTCTCTCGTTCTCTCCTCTGCTGACCTGATCAATCGGATGGGATGGCTGTCGATTGTACTTCCATCCCATGCCCGTCGACCCATGGTGACGTGGCTACGAGATCTGTAGATCTGTTCCCTACTTCCCTTCCTTAGCTCAGCTACGAGATCTGTTACTGTTACCTGCTGTTTTGTATAAAACCTAGCCTGTTGTGTGAGCCGGCGAGTCCTGATTCTACGATAGGCGGCTTGCTTGCTTTGTTTCGAGAAATTAGTAGGCTAAATAGCTGAGAAAGGGGAATGATTTCGTAACAGTAAGTGGCTGAGACTTGTGACTTGTGAGTTGTGACTGAGTTGTGACTTGATCGTTGCTAGCCTAGTTGCCTCGTTGGTCAGGACTCTGTCGCCACTACAATCATGGCTCTTGGCTGGCTTATTTTATATATGAGGAAGAGGAACAGCAGAACGAGAGAGAGAAAAAAGGGAGAGGCGGAGAGAAAAAAGATAAGAAAAGAGAGAGAAAGAGAGGAAGGAGAAAGAGGAGAGTCAAATCTGCAGATCTCTTTGCCTTCCTTCAGGTAAAAAATTTATGTTGATTCAATTTTGCTTTTTTTGTTTGTTTTGATTTTGTGCTTTTAGTCTTTAGATTTTGATTTTGCTCTTCAAACCTTGCATGCATGCAGGTACTCATCTCACTTGGTGAGTTGGTGTGGTTCCCCTTTTACTAGTATTCATCTGGTTGGCAAAGCTCCCTTTTTGGTCAGCATGCCTGATTCAGACAGAGAAGATGACTTCTCTGAGCCAGATATAGATGATGATGAGTATGTTTTCTAACTTGGTTTTTCTATGTCTGAAACTGTGAAAGCATGCTTGAATTACTGGTTACTACACTTGAACTGTCAAATTGAAACAGATACTACACTTGAATTTGCTGTTTGAATGACTTTGCTTGATTTTTCTGTGTGTGAAAGCATGCTTGAAAATGTAGTGTTACTGGTTAGTGCTTGAATGACTTTGCTTGATTTTTCTATGTGTGAAAGCATGCTTGAATTGAATTGAAATGAAACTGGACACTACACTTGAACTGCTATTTGTCAAAGCATGCTTGATTTGTCGGCTTACTGTCAAATTGAAACAGATACTACACTTGAACTGTCAAATTGAAACAGATACTACACTTGAACTGTCAAATTGAATGCTTGATTTGTCGGCTTACTGGTTAGTGCTTGAATGAATTTGCTTGATTTTTTTAATGTGTGAAAGCATGCTTCAATTGAATTGAAAGCATTGTTTGTTATGTGTGAAAGCATGCTTTTTCAGATAGCATAATATTATATGCATGCCTTGTTTGTTCTTGAATGTTGATATGCATGCATTGTTCTTGAATTATTCTTAGCATGGGTCCAGGGTTGAACTTTGAGACCCCTGAGGAAATTCAAAGAATACAGACTAATGCTGATGCCCCTTATGACCCTGAACAAGATGGTGATAAAGCACCATCTGGTGAAGAGGGAGGTGAAAACCCTAATAAGAACAAAACAAGGGGCACCAGATCCAAATATTGGAAATATTTCACCAGATCCAAATATTGGAAATTTTGGTGATTCTCTATGGACTGCTGATGAAGTCTCTGAGGATGAGGAATGACTGTGCTTATGCTGTTGTGCAGACTGCAGTTGTGCACTTGTGCTGCTGCCTGCTGTGACTGTGAGTTTGAGCTTGTGCTGTTGTGCTTTTGTTAGTTAATTTAGTTGTGCTTGTGCACTTGTTAGTTAAGTTGGTTGTGCTTGTGCACTTGTTAGTTAAGTTAGTTGTGCACAGTGTGCTTGTGCTTTTGTGGTACTGGTACCAGTGTACCAGTGTACCAGTGTACCAGTATATGCCTTAATACACAGTTGAAGCCTGGATTGCTAGTTCTACTAGCAGGTCCTTGGCTCCTCAGATCTGAAGCAATGATCTGGATGATGACTCTTTCCATTTTGTTTTATTTTGAGTAACTTGGTTGAGTCATTGGCTGAGATTGGTATAGTTCTGTCTGACAGGAAGTTTCAGATTTGGGTTGAGCTTTAGGGCTAATGAGTCTATGTTGTAACTTGTATAATTCAGGGTTCAAAGGTGTATTAAGGCATTTGGCTAGTTTGAACTTAAGTTGTAAGTTGTATTTTGGTATTTCTGACAATGTAATTGAAGTGCATGTTGATCAGTGAATTTATATGTATTTCGTTTATTTACATGTTGTATTAATCAGTGCATTTATCAGTGAATTTCTATGTTATTTATATCTATTTTCCTTTATATTAATCAGTGAATTATCTTTCAAAAATTGCCTCAGTGCATTTTCTTTCAAAATTCAGTGTATTGTGCAACCTGCAGAAGGATCTAACGTTATATCGTTATTTCCGTTAAAAGCAAACGAAACGATAAACAAAACTCAGTTCTGTGTCGTTTGATAAACGATACAGCAAACGGCAAAACAATCTCTGTCGTTCGACTAAACAAAACGCTAACGACATAGGGTATTTCCGTTGCCACTAGCCACGTTAGCCATGTCTATCCATATGGTACAAGTCTTGATACAGATATCAAGTTTCTAGCGAAACTTGGCACATAAAAAGTCTTATTCAAATACAATACATATCCACTAGATAGGACTAATCTATATGTCCCTATAGATACTACGAGCGACTTCAACTTGTTTCCAGAATAGATGAACTGCTCATTTCCCACTGGTTTCCTATGGTCCAGAAACCCCTGCAAGGAATTAGAAATGTGAGTTGTTGAACCTGAATCAACCCACCACGAATCATGATGAACATCAGCCATATTAGATTCATAACAAACATTAGTAGAGAACATACCTTCCTTCTTCTTGTCGTTCTTTTCCAGCCAAGCCTTGTACTTCATACAATCCTTCTTCATGTGCCCTTTCTTCTTACAGAAATAACACTTCATGTCCTTCTTGATGTCAGGCTGAGGAGGGACTGAACCCTTGCCTTTGCCTTTCTGGTTGGACTTCTTGGACTGATTGCCATAGCCAGGAACTTTATTCTTGTTACTTGTTTCTGCTGCATGTTCTGCCATATGAGAACTCTCACCCTGCTCCATAATCAAACGGTTCTCCTCCTGAACACACATGGCCATCAATTCATTTATGGACCATATCTGCTTATGTGTGTTGTAAGAGATCTTGAAAGGACCATATTGAACAGGAAGAGTATTCAGAATAAAGTAAACAAGAAACGACTCAGTAATCTCTACTTCCAGATTTTTCAGTTGAGCAACCATGTCTCTCATCTTCATTATGTGATCACGCACACCTTTAATACCAGTGAGCCTCTGTTGTGTCAACTTCATAATCAGTGTCATGGCATGTGCCTTCTCAGACGAAGCAAACTGTTCGTCGAGCGAAGCCAGCAAATCCTTTATATCTTGATGCTGACCAACAGAACCTCGAATCCCTGCAGAGAGTTTGGACTTTATGAAGTTGCAACACAAGCGGTTAGACCGCTCCCAACGTTCCCAAACATCCCAAATCTCAGCAGGTGCGTCCAAATCAGGAACTTCTGGTTGGTCCAAACGGATAGCATCATCAATATCCATGCACCCCAGATGAAGGAGAACAGCCTCCTTCCATGCCTTATAGTTGTCACCTTTCAACTCAGGAATATCAGAATTTTTCATATCCAAACCAGCTACATAAAAGAAATTGTATTAATATGCTTATTCTAAATTAAGGCCAACAGAAACTTAAATATAATTTACCAATGTAAACTATATAAAATTATGAATCATTCAACACAGAAATACTACCTGTGGGCAAAGCAATCTGCAATTGACTCATAATATCTAAATAATATAACTAGTTAATTATAAACCAATTCCTAATTCCTGTGGGCAGATTAGAAATCATAATTATCTATTATATTCTAATAAAATGTGTTAATAACAGTAAATATTCCTGTGGGATAATGTTCCTATTACTAACACAAATTATTACAACTATGTTAATTACTGTTGTGATTTTAACAAATACTGCATATATAAATTAAAGACAATCAGAGATGCTGTGGCTACTCCCTAATTTCAATTAAATATACTAATCACTTAACATAATTACTGGATTAGATTGCATACAGAAACAAGAGATTAGGCCGAAAAACAGAAATCCATGCCAGAAAACAGAGATTCTATCACTAAAACTGCGATTCCGGGAGATCCGACTGTTGGATCTTCCTGAAATTTTACTGGCACGTTCCTGAGACAATTGCGCACAAAAAATCCGGGGGGAACCCCGGATTCCGCTTAGATCGGCCCGATCTGACGGTCGGATTAAGAGTTATTCATGATTTAGTGAAAACAGCCCCAAAAAATTATGGTAAATACCATCCAATATCCTTATTGGGTGTTTCTGGCTACTAGTCATCTTATTGGATATCCATTATTTTCGAATAAGATCCAATAAGCTTTATTATACCTTTAACAAAATGGCATAAGACTAGTATTCTGATTATCAAAAAATTTATATCAGAAACGGAATTCCAGAATCTCAAACCGGCCAAAAATCCATAATTCGAAAAATTCTTGTATCCAATCATGCAAAACTAAATAACAATTAAGCAAGGCAGAGATTAACCTGCTCTGATACCAACTGTAAGACTTTATTAATTATGCGGAATTTAATTAAGACCATAACGTCTAACCTCCAGCCATTGCTTATGCAGAATTCTTGATGAGAATCTGAAATCACTAGACTGATGTGAACCCCGTCTCTTGATGGTGCGCCTCAGGGGATCAGTCCAGACCTTCTCTTCTCACTTAATCTCTCTCTAATAATCTGTTAGGAATAAAGAGGAGAGAGAAACCGGAAATAACACACTCTCACCTGCCATCAAGGAGAGATGTATTTAAATAACATCAGATAAGGGTGAGCCAGAAAGGTGCCTTAGGTGCCTTCTCATAAAAGGGTGCATAATCTGGACATAATCTGAACCGTCCATTAGCTTGATGAGATCACAACCATTAAATTAATTTTAAATTAATAAAATTAATTTACAAAAGGTTTTCTTGTCCAAGTTCCACAGTACCAATCTGTCATAAATAGTTGTGGCAATGTGCTTGCCAGTGTGTGGACTTGGTAATGGGGTGAAACAAAATATCCTCTTTTTTAATTATCATTCATCATCAATGTTATGACATGTTAGGGCCATGAAGTCCCTATCTCCACCCTTGTTGGTCCACAAATCACTAGAAAAAACTAAGTCTACAGTCAAATGCAGCAACAAGATCATACAAAATACCTCTTTCTTCATTATAAATACCTAAACAATCAGACCTAAGTGTGTTTCTTGATACAAATTTGAAAGGATGACACACTTCATGTATGAATTCTCTCAAGAAGATGAGTTACACAGTTAAATAGGTACTCATGTACAATTACTATCTTTGCAAAGCTTTTCCTGACTTTTTTTGGTCAAATTGTCAAGGAGTAAGCTTTGGGCCATCTATGAAGTGTACAAAAAGACAACAAAAGCATGGTTTAGCATGATTTAGCATATGTAGATTCTGTATGAACAAATAAAAAAATAAAGAGAAGTAATTGTACTTGGAGTACTCTCAGCCTTCAACAAGATTTGCAAAGCTCAGGTTTATGCCTCTTGTTGCCTGTTTTCTTGCAACCTCTTTCTAAATGATGTTTTAAGGAGTCAGTGCTCTTAGAGTTGCACATCTTATATTTGTTGCCACAATACTTACATATGTCATCATAAAAGCCATCCGGTCTAACTTGACCCTTATTGAAATGTTGCCAATAAGCAGAGGTCATGGTCTCTCTAATTTTCCTCTTTCTGGTGGCTTCATTACCTTGTTCTTCATGTGCAGTTACAATTGCACCAAGATTTTGAATGTCAGCCACATAGACATTGACTTCAATTCTTTGTATTTCCTCTGGGATGAAATCTTGATCCTCCATACTACAAGAAATAGTTCTAAGCAATGTAGTTCAAAGCAATTTCAGTTCTAACTAATTTATATTACAAAATCAAGCAATTTAGTTCTAAGCAAGCAAGCAAGAGAAATATACTTATCTGAAGAAAAATTAGGCTGAGACACTATATCTTCTACACGTTTGCTTGACCCAACCATGGCCTTAGAAAGAACAAAACAAAAATTAACACAAACAACAAAAAAGTAACAACATCATTGAAAGAAATAAGATAAGTTACATTATCTTAGAAAGTTAGAATTGTTTGCTTGCTTACACACCTCATCTTTCTTACTCTTTCTCTTTCTCTCATTCTATGTGACTTTCTTTCTTTCTTTCTTTGCTCTTTCTCTTTCTCTTTCTTCCCTTCACCAGATACATATATATGTTATAGTCAAAGTCAATGAGGAGACAAAGAGGCCCTGATCGAAGGTCTTGTCACCAATCTCACAGTCACTAAGCTACTGACAACCTAAACCCTAAATTCTTCTCGTATTTTGAACTATCAAGCGTTCTAAAATTATCAAGTACACTAGATCACTAGAAACATGACAACTAATCTTGAAAACAGGGCCAGATTGACAAAATCCGTCTCGATATAAGCTTATTTGGCAAACAATCATGAGGGTCTCACGTGAAGGGACCAAACCATACTGCCACGTTAAGTATGGGTCAACGGGCTGAGATTTCATTGGACGATATGCCTCAAGCACCTGCAAGAAAGAGAGAGAGACATATCAAACGTCAGTCTCATAGAAAGAGAGATGGGAAGAGGCGAAGAGAAAAAGAGGGGGAAGACGGAAAATAGATAATGAAGTGGCGCTTTTAGGAGAATGAGCATTTAAGTCTCTACAAAATATCCTATTTCTACTCTGTACTAAAAAATATTTCAAACTCGTGAAATTCTGAACGTAAGACGCAATAAACGTAACGTAAGTGACCACTTACGTTTACATTGCGTTTAATTGAACGTAACAAAAATTATTTGCGTCTTACATTTCGTTGAACAAACGCAACAATTTTTTTTTACATTTAACGTTACGTTACGACACAACGGAACTTAAAAACGTTAAATGGTGATAGTCTTATTCGGACTACATCAGAGGCGGAGTCTCTTTCGTATGGTCGAAATGTGCGGTGCGACCGTGCGAGTGTGTGACCTAACTGAGCTCAGATCAGATCCAGTTGATTTTAGTAGAGAAATGTGGAGTGAGTTGCTGATGTTGGGACCCGCGCAATTTCCACCTCTTCTACCACTATCACTATCATTGCTCTCCCAAGCATGAAACAAGATCCCATTTTGAGAGGCGTCTCATGAAATCTGAAATTTTCCTTCGATGAGCATTCCAATCCAACTACATCAGCCTCATTCATTTCATTCGGTTGAAGATTTGATTGATTCCCATTTCCCACCACACCCACACCGCGAAGAGTCTCGAGATCTCAGGAGACGGTAACAGGTATTCTTCCTCTTCTCTCTTCCTCCTCTCCTTTCTTCCTCTACAATAATCATTATCCACAGGTTAGGTCTTCAGGTAATGAGGCGAGGTGATATTTCGGTTAGGTCTTCAGGTAATGAGGCGAGGTGATATTTCCAGATCTACCTCCAGGTTCTCAATTAATTAGATCTTGTGGACCTTTGCTTTTGCCTTTTCGTTTGAAGAATCGGTACAAATTGAAATCTGAAGAATCACTCTGTCAGAAGCTCAGAATCAGCCAGCCGCAGCGCGTGGTTCCCACTTCGCCCCCATTCACAGAAAAAGAAAAACGAAAACAATGGAAATAGAAGCGTCTCCTAATTCAAACTCTCGCTTTTGGCAACCCCTTTTCTGTAACTAGTTTAGTGTTTGGTACCAATTAGGTTAGTTTAGTTTACAGATATCTAGATGTTATGGTTGGAAAAATCACCCAATGATCTGGTGGAGTCTTCCGTACCATATTCACAAATACCATCAATGGACAATATATTGCTAAATTCTGGTGCAGATCAATCAATCCCCTTTTAACTTATGGGGTGCCTTCTTTTTTCTGCAATTTTCTTTTTCCTGTCCTTGTTGCCAGAGCGGCAATTTCTGTGAGCTTGTAGAACGTAATCACGTCCACTTCTATGCAAAAGGAGGTCCTCAAGAAAAATGAAGTTTTTAGAATACACCCCTTTAGACAGGTAAAATTTCCTAATCACATCTACTATGCTTATGATATCTTATCCAGTGTTTAAATTATTAGGATTGTTTGTATTGCCGCACAAGTCAGACAACACTGATCCATACTATAATTTTCTGAACCACATGATATTTTTGTCTTCCTTTTGTGGTCTTGTAATTACCTTAAATAGATTTGGAGCCAATTAATTATGTAATTCATTGATATCCTGTCAGCATAAATTTGTTTCTGGACCACTTGAACCTCGGCGATTGCACGATCAAGGGCAGCCTGGATGCCTTCTCATGTAAGTGTTGTCGATCTTATATTATTTATCTTTATAATCGGAGAACTAAGAAATTCGAATAATGGGATGTGAATGAATATATGATAGCTGGACAGTTTTGGAAACATCTATCAAGACAATGTTTGAAAAGATTCAAATCTAAAAAAATATTATGTACATGTTAGCCTAAAAGGTCTTAACAGTACAGTAATATACATTATGATAGTAGTAAAGACACATCTAATCGATTTGGAAAATGTAGGCAAGCAAACTGGAACCGATCGAAAGCTTTCCATAAGTTTGGAGCATGAGGTACTCCCAATCCCCCCGTCCTCCTCCTCCCTCCTATGCATGAAAGGTTTAGTATAATTATGGAGTACACATAAAGTACAAAGAATCCAGAGCTAAAAAATCTTCTGGACAGCTGCAAAGTTTGGGAAGTCCCTTTGTGTAGACTTGGTCCATTCGAATAGTATGACTAGTAGTAACGTCCATTAATGGATTCTAAGTACTATATTTTGCAATATATTTTTGTTCTATAAAAGCCTTAATGATGCACATTGTTGTCAAATGGATTCCCCACTTTAAATTGTATGATATATGGAATTAATAAGAGAAATCTTGTTTTCAAGCTTTCCATTCTAATTTGCTATGCTCTTTACCTCCATGCAATTGCAGATTCTGGATTACCTTGGCAAGTCTTCTGATGGTGACCCAGCTTCCCCAGTGGATCACCTAGCATGTAGAACGAGGTACTGTGATGTGACATCTGTTGTCGATCTTGTAATATGGTACCTATTAGTATCATCTTGTTGTTGTTTTTTTCTGACTTAGATCCTGTTTGTCTTTATTATTGTTCAAATGCAATTGCAGCCGTTTATCTGCAAAATCTCACTTCTTTTATTCATGTTAATGTCAGCCGAAAGACACTGATATACCTGGTTCTAACTCTTGGCCACCTGTATCCTGACTATGATTTCAGGTACCTTTGTTCCTTTTCTTGTGAAGTACTTAAGTTTGTCATCTGGGCTCTTTTGGTTGATTTCAATTCCATGCTCCATTGCAGACAAATGTCATGGAAGCAACGAAAAGGTCACAGGTGCCAGTTTTTAGTTTGGGAAATAAAGGGTAAGAAGGATAAATGGGTAATGACATGCTCAGCTTAATAGGCGACATGTCAACCCGCTTTTTTATTCCTTCTTGACCTGATTTAGTTTTCTTTATTTTTTGATTCGGGAGTGTTGTCAAGTGGTTTGACAGATGGTACTTCATACCGTCGCTCTTTGAGCCTGAGAGTTCAATTCTCTCCATTTCCCTTGTAAATTTCATCTGTTGTTTTTTTTGCCTTCTGTTTTCTTTCATGCATCTCTTGATGGTTTCGGTAGAAGTGCCTATTTTGCGGTACAAATATAGATGTGTAAAATTTATTGCATTGTGAAAACTTGGTATTATGTGGACTCAAACAGTGCGGTAAGAGCTCACCTTTTCTTCAAGGAAGAGGAGTGGGATGGCTTCAAGGAGACTATGGACACCTATTTGACAGATGCCTCTAGGGTATCTAATCTATTTATGGCCTTTGTTTCAATATTAGCAGTTATTACTAGTGTTTTAAGTGTACTTTCAAAATGAAAAGAGGAACTTAATTTATTTTTCAAATGCTGACGGGAATTTCTATTGCTGTTTCTCTATACGAAGCATTAATCAAACCTTTACACTTCAACTTTTGGAAAAATATTTTTATTTTCGAATGCATTAGGAGTGCTGAAGCTAAATTGATGTTTTTGCTTTGTTAATTTCTGTCTGGAAATTATGCTCTCACAAAATACAAAGGAAAAGAAATTACATTTATCTAATGTTATCTTTTTTTTTAAGAATCATGTATGCTAGTAAAAAAAGCATCATGATTGTTAGGAACTCCGCCTATGTTGTTTTCAACATAGCCGGTCTCAAGCCCGGAAAAAGGAGGGTTGTGATAGGTTTGGCAAGCCAATGTGAAATCATAGCCATTCCCATGGAGATGAAACCCAAGACGATTGGGTTTTCATTTCTAGCCTACCCCAACTTGTTTGGGACTAAAGGCTTTGTTGTTGTTGTTGTATAATGATTATTTGGAGAAACCCAGAAAAGGAGTTGTTTATATTCAAACTTAGCAAGGAAACATTTTAGACATTTGGGAAGTAACTTCTGTGTATTCTATAAAATGTATGTAAAATCGATAGTTGCCTGCATGGTGTTAAAATTAGAAGTTAAGTGTTTTCTTAGGCTATTATGTGTATGCAAAGAATGTTCTACATTTACTGTACAGGAGATGTATGTTTGCTATTTCCAGCAAGTTCCTTCTGAGTTCTGATAGCTACATATTGCTTTTATTCAGGAATGGGTAGCAAGTAAAGGGGGCAGCTCTCTATTTGAAAGCATAGCTAAGGCAATTGATGAGGTGCATAATTCATTATTATAATGCTGTGTCTGGAACACTACTAGAGACTCGTTATTCAATTTCATGTGTTATTTGCTACTTTTGTTTTAGGTGATTAATATCAAAGAATGTGAAATTTACAGCTATGACCCTGACTCTGACAGTGACCCCTTCTTAGAAAAGGGAGCCATGTAAGACCTCTTTTCTTCATTTGGCATTTGAAAATAAAGCTGTGTTAGCAATTTGTCTGATAATGCTATCGTTTGTTATACAGATGGTCCTTCAACTTCTTTTTCTACAACAGAAAGCTCAAGCGTGTTGTTACCTTCCGCTGCTTTTGTACTAGGTATGGAATATATCAAACATAATCTTTGTATGATATTTCGTCTTTGCTCTGTCAAATTTAATGTCCTAACCCACCATAAAGATGTGCCAGTTTTGGTAAGCATTTGTGTCCCTCCTCTTCTTGTTGGGAAATCACACCTGTTATTATTAATCTTTGTTGGAAATAACACCCAAAAGCAAACATATTTGAACATAGAGCTATTTTATTTGGGTTATGGGCAAATTAAGCCAAACAATTAGAAGTACAGGTTGTCTGGCAAAACCAACCAAATAGCTGTCAAACTTCGATCAAACCAAAATTTGTGATATACATTGTGTACGTTTTGGTGCTGCATCTAAATGATTTAGCTTGTTTTCTGTGTTTAATTTTGGAAATGATGCTACTACTACAAAACCTTTGGCCCAAACAAGTTTAGGTAGGCTGGAAATGAAATCCATGTTGGATTTCATTTCCCATAAGATTGGCTGAATTTTTACGTTGGCTCGCTGAGCCTATCAGAACCCTCCTTTCCGGGGTCTCGTGCTTGGGACCGGCTATGTAAAAAACATAGGCGGAGTTTTAATTTTGGAAATGATGAAGGTTCTATTTCTTTTAGCACAAATTAGCAATTAATATCAATGTTTTTATTGTTGTACCTTAACATGAGAAAATGGGTGTTTTATTTGCAATCATGAGAAATTGCTGAGCCATATTTATCAATTATCAATGAAGCAAGTCTTCTGGAATATGATTTATACTTTGCATTGATAGGATAGTTTAGCATTCTATTTAGGAATCAATAATTTATATATCTTTTGATAAGTTCATAAAACTTTAGTAATAAACTATAGGAATTTTATTTTATGGCAGCAATTTGGGAGTAGACGGTTTCTTACCTAACACAGCTTCTGACGAGGATGATTACGAACTCCTAGTTGACATGGAGATGTAATTACTCTGCTGCTATGCTTGTATCTACTGAGGTCTTAGTCACTACTTACTATATCCTGTGTTGGTGTTTTACAACATAAATAACACTGTATCTCTATCTGTGGTTAATGAGTAGCTACTTATATCATAACCATGTTTGTATTTGTATAGCTAGTGAACCCAAAGAATTACGTGCATTCAGCATGGCTTGGAACGAATGCAGCGTCGATGTGTGATGTAATTAATTATTTGAAATCAGATCTGAAACATGTATCATGTGTTAGCGCTTTGCTTCGTGATTCCTTACCGATTCTTATGATGTGGTTATTCACTTGTGCTATAAAAATACATTAATATTTCGTTTCTTTCCAAACCATATCCAAATTCAAGAATGTGCTCAAGTAAACTGGGGTACACCTATCGAATGAAACAAAAATAAAAGAAGATAAATTGAAAGAAAACGGAACCAGCTGTATTGTGTATTTGTGTTCATCTACTTTCAAATTCAAATACACCAGTTTTTGTTTGACTTCCTCCAAATGGAACAAAATTTAGGCCCACATGGCACATACGGTCGACATGAAAAGAGATATTGTTTCCACGTGTCAGCATATATTCCTTGCGCTTCATTACTTCTGTTATTTTTGTTTTTGGATCTTATCACTCGTAAATATCCTTTCTGCTGTACATCATTATAAAGAAACATAGAACTGGTCTATGATAAATGATTCACATAGCAGATGTTTTAATTGTTTTGGTTCGAGGTGCAACTGCAATAAAAATTAATATAAATATAATTGATATGTAGAAAAAATATATTGTAATGAAGGTAATAATATATCATAAGTTATTCATGACCCTGTTATGAAAAACAAAGAGAATATAATTTATTGGGTCATACCAACCAAATAAAAAGATTAGGAACACCATCTAATGGAAGTATTCTTTTTTGCTCCTTAATGCCAAATAAAAATGCAATTTTTTTTGTTTCAGAGTTATCTCTTTTTCTTTTCAAATTTATTTTGTAAATTATTACAAATGATAATTAGATAAAGACATCACAAGATCTGGTTTACAAACTTATATGATATATAAAAAAAAAAATACTATGTATCATTTGCACTCTCCTCGTCTAGGAGCATATTTAGAATTTTCATCAGATGAAAAAAAAATGTTAGTACTTTGAACAGAGGAGGGCAAGTTCTGAATCATATTTATATTTGTATAGTTTTTTTTACTTAAAATTATAATTTCGAAGGAATATTTTTGACAAAAAATTTAGAATGAAGCTTACTTATTCAAAGTTCCTAGCATTTTAATATTTTTTTCTGAAAATACTTATATAAATATATTTTGAAAAATAATTTTACAATGTAACTAGATCCGCCCGTCCTCGCCAACTAATAAGGAAAACATAAATATAAATGGGGCATGAATTTAACAATGAGCCGGATTTATTTAAAATCTTAATACTCTCCTTGTCAATATTATTTATTCAATTTGACGACAAAAATGGTCCGGAGTGAAATTGAAATCACCAACTCAACTCAACTCAATTTGGTTGGTAGTTATAAACGGGCAAGGGAAGGCAACTCTTGTAGCAAATTGCATGTCACTGTGTGATATGAGATGAGGTCCTGACAAGTGACAACCACCTCAACACGCGAAACTAATTAAGCTGGTGAATTGTATTAACTATTAAGCGATCGAACCTTTCAATCGATGAGGGGCCTCCGACGAACTCGGTGGGATGCGGCGGCGGCGGCGTCGTGGGTACAGCTCACGGCCGGAGCATCGTATTGCTTCAGCGTGTACTCGGAGTCTCTGAAGACGACGCAGGGGTACGATCAATCCTCCCTCGATCGTGTCGCTTTCTTCAAAGACGTCGGCGCCAACGTCGGCCTCCTCTCCGGTCTCCTCATTTCCTGGGCCCCACTCGGCCGCCGCCGCCCCTGGCTGGTACATACACGCACAATTACACAACCTCTCCTCTTATCTTCGTTTTTTCATTTGATTTTGATTTTTGAAACTAAAAGGAACTATTCACTATTTGTTAAATAGGTGTTGCTAGCTGGTGCTGCTCAGAGCTTGGCAGGATACATCCCTATCTGGCTTGCTGTAACCGGTGCCTTACACCGACCACCGGCTGCTGTGATTTGTGTGTGCATGCTCGTGGCAGCTCATGCACAGACCTTCTTCAACACCACAGATGTTGTCACGACCGTCGAGAATTTTCCCGAACGTCGCGGCACCGTTATCGGCATCATGAAAGTAATTAATCAATCAATTAATTCTAATAGCTGTCAATTATCTTATTCCTCCTTTATGTATATGTTGCATTGTTACTGGATGTAATTGAGAGAGTCGAAACAACACCTTTCTGTTGCACCAATTCAGCAGAGAGCAAATTATGTTAGCAGCTCTGGTTCTGCACTGCTACAAATAAACAGTAAAATCGCTACAGTACTGGTATGGTGTTCTGGAAGCTAATTGCAAGATTAAGAAAACAAGAACAAAGTAAATTGATACAAGATTTTTACGTGGAAACCCAAATTGGATGAAAACCATGGGTGAGAACCAGCCAAACAAATTCATTATGAAGTTTGATGGATTTCTAGTACAGATTTTAGTCACCCAAAAATACACACAATAACACTCCTTCTAGCACATATTAATAGTACTCAATAATCCTAAAACTTAGTAATAGGTTTATAGAAAGGATAATGTTTCGTAGATATCAATATTGATACCGACTATAGATACCGATGTTATTATGCATGTTGTTACATGTTATTTTTGTACTGAAAAATTATTATGCATTTTAACAAAATAATGTGCATAATAACTCAAATAGCATGCATAACCATAGAAGTTAGTATTTTACGATACACGATGCGTATCTTACGATTCGATACCAGTCAAAGGACGAGAGATACGTATCTTACGGTTCGATACATAATGCTAGGTTATTTTATTGCTTAATAGAAGCAATTATTGATATCCATGTAAATACTTTAATATGCAAAGAATTTACATCGATATCAATTGACACTTATCAATATATTATAAAATTAAAATTACGATGGTCCCTTTAGTTATTTAGATTTTGTTTGTTAGATACTAATTACTATAACTCCTTTTGTTATTTTAAAAATAGCTTAGCGTATTTCGACGACACGATACGAAACACGATACACGATACGATACAAAATTCACGATACGATACAAAATTCATCGATACACGATACATTTTACGATTCAACTACTATACAACAACAACAACAAAACCTTTGTTCCCAAATAAATTGGGATAGGCTAGAAATGAAATCCAATCTAAAATGAAAATCAATATAATAAATAGTAAAATAATAATAAAAATAACAGTATAAAAATGATAATAATAATGTTAATAATAATAATAATAATAATACACTATTCTACCAATTTCAATATACGATTCAACTACTATATGCATAACTATTTCAGTACAAAAAATAACATGCATAATAAATCAAATAATGTGCATAATAACATCGATATTGATAGTCGGTATCAATATTGATATTTACGTATCAGCTCCCTTATAGAAATAGTAATACTCAATTACTGAGCAATATAATATATATTTTTTCCTTTTTCTCTTATTACAAATATTTCCAAAAAAACTGAAAGATAAAAAAATAGAACAAGCTGCTGCTATAAAACTTCCCATATTGCCCTTGTTGCCTTAATTCAAGAATTCTTCCACTTATAATATTTTCAATAATTGGCTGACCTGATGATGTGGGGCTGAGATGGCAAATGACGCAAAATGCCTCTGGTTCAATTTGTGTCGCAGAAATAACATATGGTTCTTCTTATTTAGTGTATTATCTGAACTGAACAACACTATAGAAGAAAAGGAAATCAAGAAAGGTTAATTACAGTGTTCTGTCACCAGAATCTATTCTTCTACTTGTTTTTAAATCTTTCATAGTTGCAATTGCGAAGATTATCAATTAGCATACTTTCACGAATGCCTGTTTCATATGTCTTAGCTAGACATATGCACAATCATATGCACAATCTCTGCTTAAAACTAATTTAGTATGCAAACTGTGTTTATTTTTTTAAATAACCCATCTGAACCTGAATATATCTTTTGTTTTCTTCCTTTGTTCAGGGATTCGTGGGTTTAAGTGGAGCAATACTAGTCCAGCTATACCACACTTTTTTTAGTTCAAGTCCCAGCTCCTTTATCCTTATGCTAGGGATTCTCCCAGCTTCCCTCTCCTTAATTTTAATGTACTTTATAGACATTTTCCCCAAAACCGACAGCGGAGAATACGATAAGAAGTTTTTGGATGCTTTCTCTCTCATTGCACTTTGCCTTGCTGGCTACCTCATGCTTGTCATAATTGGACAGAATTTGTTTAATTATATACCCTCTATTCTTCAATTTACAATTTCTGGGGTTCTTATGGTACTGATGGGATCCTTGTTTGCAATTGTTATGAAAGCCGATAAAGAGTCAAAGGTTCTCGACGAAATTGCTCGTGATGAGAGAGTGACTTTGGTGGAAGATAAGAAGAACTATAGCGAAGTTGCGACTTCAGGTACACAGTGGAAAGGGATATGTAATTTACTGTATGTACTGGTAAATATAGTAGTGCCTGCAGAATTCGCCCTCAGATGACTGTACCAATGCTGGTACAGATAAGGCAAACCATTTCATTTTTTATTTCTTTCAATTTGACTTTGGTTTCCATCCTGTCAGGCTTGATTAGTGCTGTTACAAAATTGTGGGGCTGATCTCTACTGGAACTGTATACTATTCTTTTGTAGAGCAAGATATTTGTATATTTGCTTTATCAAAGGGTTATCTGAGATTAGTATGCCTTTGACATTTTAGGGATTAGATTTTAGACATATTATACTGTAGCATTTGGTTAAAGGGTTATCTGAGATTTGTTTGTCTTTTACATTTTAGCCTTTTCGGGATTAATTGTTAGACATGTTGTGTAGCATTTGGTTTTGTGTGATAATATAAACAGCCAATATGGTGCTGGTTTGTTAGAACAACTTATTAATCATCTTCAATTCATATTTGCTACAGGGATCCAAATTTCGGCAAGGGGAGAAAATCTAAACCTGTTACAAGCCATGGGAAAAATCGACTTTTGGCTCCTATTCTTTGCTATGTCATGTGGCATGGGCTCAGGTCTGGCGACTGTTAACAACATAAGCCAGATCAGCTCTTCTCTTGGATACACTGCACAAAAAACTGCAACTTTGGTGTCTCTTTGGAGTATCTGGAACTTTTTAGGCCGTTTCTCTGGTGGCTATGTATCTGACTATTTCCTTCGCAAAAAATGCATCGCCAGACCGGTTTTCATAGCCATAACTCTAATTTTGATGAGCATCAGCCACTTGACCATTGCTTCAGGTATGACTGGTTCTCTCTATATCGGATCCGTTTTGGTCGGTGTGTGTTACGGTGCTCAGTGGTCACTTATGCCAAGCGTTACATCAGAGATTTTCGGCTTGACCCATTTTGGTACGATTTTCAATACTGTGGCAATTGCGAGTCCAGTTGGGTCGTATGTCTTTTCGGTACGGATTGTGGGCTATGTGTATGATATGGAGTCAGTGGATGGGCATGCATGCATGGGGAAACATTGTTTTGCACTGTCTTTCAGTATTATGGCTGCCTTTTGCCTTGTTGGGTCAGGTGTTGCTTTCTGGTTATCTTGTAGGTGCACAAAGTTTTATAGACAGGTCATATATGCAAGATTACAAAATGACTAGCATAGAAAAACATTTTCAGTGTAGCTTTATGTAAATTTGGTCTTTTTTACATATTGGGGATGTGTATATATGCTATTTGTGTTCTTGTCTTTCAGCACGCAACTATTCAAATAAAGTAGTATAATGTGGTTGCTACTCAAATCTTGGAAATATTTTGATAGAGGTGCCAATCGCTAATATCTAAAGGTAAAATAATTAATGGATTGTATGTTTCATATTAGGTCAGATTATTGTAAGATAGGTAGGGGTTTAAACCGGTCAGATTAGTCAGATGACTCCGATTTAGATTTCGTGTAGATTTTCAATGTCCGATATCTTTTCGATTACAGTGTTTTCAATCCGTGATCAATCAAGCAAAAGAAAAAAAATCACCCAATCCTTTATTTAGGCGATAGGTTTCGTAGGTTTAACAAACTTCATTATTTCACAAAAAAATTATAATAACAAAATTAACAATTAAAAATAATTTAAACCACACATTAACATCAATTTGTATTAAAAATTAAAATTAAAAAAATTGTCAAAATATAACATACAAAGTTTTAACCCCAATTAATTGTATCTACAAAATTGAAAAAAAATTATTAGCAATATTATTGTCATGATCGGATTTTACTCATGTTTTATTTTACAATTCCTAATTATATATTAGATATAGAATTAGACAAAACAAAAATCGTAACATCTCTATCTCAATTTGTTTTGGTTATCATTATATAATCTTGAATTGAAAATTCGATGAGTCGTTGAGTTTTAATTATATCAGATAGAAGATCGGTATAACAAAATCCGCTAGATTCATGCCAAATCAATTTCAAAATCTATTAAACATAGAGCTAACTTTTCAAATTAGGAAATCGATCACCTTGTCTTTTCTGTTGTTTGTGGGTCTACCAAAAACTTTTGAAATATCTAGTGCCTTTTGGTCCACAGACTCCACACGGTACTATATTGATTGCTATTGGAGATGCTATTTTTGTTCTTTACTGTTGTCTGAAGTGGACTCGAGAATATTCCACATATGCAAAACTATTGAAAATGTTGCAAAGGTGAGCACTGAGCCGATTTTTTTATTATTAGAAATATAATAAATACATTATAAATAGAAAGAAAAATTACTGAAAAAATGTAGAAAATAGAAATGATCGGATTCGTCAATTTTTGCATTTGAATTGCACGGAATTTTCAACTCAGATTTTTAATGATGGTTTTTTATTTGTCGCGTGAACTGGTAATTCTTGAATGCATTGAATTGATATGAATTTGCAACTCAATGCAATTTAATTTGCATGAATTGACAATTTCGTGCAATTCAAATACACGGAAATTTTGAATTGCACAGAATTGGCAACTCAGTGCAATTCAAATACATGAGATTTTTGAATGCATAGAATTAACCGGAGTTACGAAGTCAATACATAACATGAGATTTTTGAATGCACATAATTGTCAGTTTCGGTTATTTCTATATTTGATGCTTTTTCGATAATTTTTCTTTCTATTTATAATTTATTTATTATATTTCTAATAAAAAAAAAATTCGGAGCACTGAGCATTCTTTTCTTGTAAGCTTGAAACATTTTATTTTAGAGAAAGAACATTTCTAGTTACACATCAGCAGGAGGAGACCAATGGTCTTTTCATGTTGATTGATGACACAGTTTTCAACTTGTAGTACATAATAATAATAATAATAATAATAATAATAATAATAAATATATGTTCCTTTCATTGCTAATGTCAAAAAGAGAGATATCATCATATCAATAGGCCGCTAGGTAAACAAAGCAGATTAGTTTTGGATTTGTTACACTTGTACAACAGTACAAGACAAATGATCCAATAAACTATGTTAGAATTCGGATTTATTATTAAGGCAGCGACATGCACACGTAAGCTTTGGTTTCTGATTCGGATTCAGAGAGAACCCAATGCCACATGTTGCAACTTGGCAATTGGCAAATGGGACCCATGAGGAAGAAACGATGCAATTGCCTTGCCTTGTTGTGTATATCAGTATATAAGTATATTAAACAATTGATCTACGCCATTGTCGTTGTTACCGACCTCATGAGGCTGAAAGTCAAAAAGATAATTTCCATTAGGAAAATGTTAAGAAATTGTCGTTCATTATCAATTTTTTTGTAAATAAAATAAAATTACGACAAACTTTGAGCGATTTTTTCTTGGCGATAGTAAATCCCTTTCTTTTTTTTGAACAGTAATCCCTTTCTTTCATCCGTCTTTTTAGATTTAGAGAATAATTAGTATTAAAGTAGTTCTTTTTTGGATCAAATATTTTTGACATAATGGAGTTCTCAAAACACTAACATCCGTTACTAAATGTTTCTTCACAAAATACAAATTTTAGTGCGAGCTCATTTAGATTTGAACTCATAATTTTATTTAATCATCCTGATTAGCTATAGCTATCACTAGCCTAGCCTGCTAGGCCATTTGCATGTATCAATTTTTTTAACAAAAATATTATTAAAATCAATTATAACCATTGTCATCAATAATAACGCAATTCATGTTGATTTTAATCTATAGTAAAATTATCTCTATTATTGCGATTCCGCACACGGAAACTAATATGGGATCATATGAATTTGTTGTTTGAGATGGATGGATGTTTTTATTATTTATTATTTTGAAATAAAATGAGATCAATGTTATTCCAATTTAAATATTCTGAAGTTCTCCAATGTAATTTCGGATTTGTAAATTTTAACATGGAACACATCGTTCTTAGTCACTAAATGAAAGATTCATTTATTATGAATGTTCTTATTAATGAAGAGAAGTATAACTTATCTCATTGTTCAAATAGAAAATACAGGAAATTATGGAGCTACATCTTTAGATTGAAATTATTTTCACTACAAACCCTTTAAAATGCATTATTTTCCATTTTCTGCAACACCATTTTCTACCAGACCATTTTCTGCAGAGCTATGGACATTTTCCACACCGCCATTGCTTGAATTATTTTCATGTACCACTTCAACGACCTCATCCTGTCTTTGTGCTTCCTCTGCTTCTTTCCTCTTCTTCTCCAGTGCGATGATCAATTTCTGCAGGTACTCACCGGCATCCACCCTCAAGAAACCGACACACATCAAATTTTCCGCGACATCAGCCGGTGTGATCTTCACCTCCTCCAACAATTTCCTGATCGTGCCATACAACTCGTGCTTCTCAATACCGAGGTAATTCCGTGCTAAAACCTTGAACGACTCGAAGTCGCAATATGACATCTCGATGTGCTTGTCCATCCTGCCGGTGCGTATCAGCGCAGGATCCAGCTTTTCTACGTGATTAGTCGTAAATATTAGAATCCTCTCTTCACCACATGCCGACCATAACCCATCAATGAAATTCAGAAGCCCTGAAAGAGTCACCTTTTCCTTCTCTTCTTCATCATACCGAGACTTTTTTTTCTTTTCTTCACTATTGTCCTCTTCTTTTTCGGTGCTTTTGTTCTTCTCGCGTTTTCCGGTGAGATCGACCGAGCAATCAATGTCCTCTATAACAATTATCGATTTCCCGGTCGTCTCAATAAACAGCTTCCTTAATTCCGAGTTGCTTTTCACGGTCGTCAATTCCAAGTCGTATATATCATACTCTAGGAAGTTTGCTATGGCCGATATCATGCTCGACTTGCCCGTACCGGGTGGACCATGAAGCAGGTACCCGCGCTTCCAAGCTTTGCCAATTCTAGAGTAGTACTCTTTCCCTCTGCGGAATTCGTTAAGATCGTCTATTATTTCCTGCTTCTTTACCGGGTCCATGGCGAGCGTATCGAACGTGGAAGGGTGCTGGAAAGCCACATGGTTCCACACAGATTTGAAGAGGCTAGACCAACGGAGATCCGGGTTGTTGGTTAAGAGCCGGCGTTGCCTGTTGCGTACCGTGATGGCACGGCCTTTTTCAAGCACATGTTTCAGGTATGGTCCCTCTATTTTCTCACGGTAGCGCTTGTGGAAGGTTAAGGTGTAGTATCTATCAGAGATAATTAAAGATGGAAATTAAGTTCAAATTAAGATGTGATAGCGCATATATGATTTTTTGAACTTGAAGGGACCAAACTGAAATTTAATGCAACTTTTGACTCCAGCTGACAAGGAAGATGCAGACAACCAACAAGATCACTTCAACAAGAAGTTTACAAGATTGTACAAACAACTAGGAATTAATACAATAAATTATCTTCAAAATGGATCATATATTAGGAATTCAAAAAACCATATCTAAAATAAATAAGCAAACTGGACCTCGAAAATAAATAAATAAGCAAACCAAATACTTGGTTCAATTGAAAAAAGCATCCCGAAAAATTGAAAAATATATATATACAAATATATACATACAACATCAGAATTAGTTACCCAACATAGAATTTAATTTCAACATCATATAAAATTGAGTTAATAATAATCATATCATACTGGTATGTAGTACGTACCTCCTCTCTTCTTCACTGAGACGAGTGCCGGTCATCTGGTTCGTACGCGTTTCATGCTTAGAAGCATGCCACCAGATCCGAGCACCATCGAAATCATCTGTGACCTCCACACTATCTCCGATCGAAACCAGAAACCGATCACTGTCCTTGCCAAGTTCGATGCGGCATCTGCGGGCACGCTTGGAGCAGTGGTCGCTGAGGTATGCCTTGGCTGAGATATAGAGCTCGTGGCGGTTCATCCGCTCTCCGACATACTCCTCTATGACGAAGCTCTCGTAGGGGCTGATGTATGCGGAGAACTTAAAGACGACACGAAGGAGGTGGTGCTTGAGCTCGTAGGGGATGAATTGCCGAAACATGGTCCAGATAATTGCTAAACCTCCAATGGTGGATGTTATCTTCGTGCTGAACTTCATCAGAGATTCGTGATCCATTTCTGTCTTTTCTTTTTCTTCTTCAACTTCTTTTCTTCAATTTCTTGGGTTTCAGCTGTTCTATACTGGTAAAACTATAAACCTAAGAGAGACTGAGAATCATATATATTATATAGATGTCGCTAAATCATGAAGAGGATTTAATAGAAGTTGTTGGTCTCTCGCGTGCAGGCGTGTGCAGCACACGGTTGAATTTATAGGGGTTGTTTGAAGATATGAGTTGCACAAATCTTAATGCAATCGGCTGCTTTTTGATTAAGTGAAAACCGTAAACAAAATAGTAAGTGAAAAATTGGGGAACGCAAAAGAAAGATACGACAAAGATTGACGACGGAAGCTAATGCGCATGAAATTTCATATTGTACTATTAAATAAATTTAAATTTGGATAAACTTGTACAACTTTTTTATTGCTTTACAAATTACAAGTAGACTTTTGCCTATTTGTACAGCTTCATTACCAAGTAAACAACAACAATAAAGTCTTTATTACCAAATAGCTTTTGTCTACTTTTCCAAAAAAAATCTAAATCATGGTCCACACATAATTTCTCTTATTTTTCTTCCATCTCAATCAAATAATATGGACAAAAATTGGGTTGAGATCGACTTCTTTTGATAGAGAAATTACTTGAAAAAAAGTATATATATATATATATATAAAATTGCAGTTAACTGCCTGGTTTCGTCTGAAATTTTACAACCTATTTGTAGTAGTAGAATCCTTTCCTGTGAACCTCAATTGTTTTGGTAATGAAGTGGAAGCAACACAAAACTGAATAAATTATATTGAAACATTATTGTTTCTTTCAATGTGCTATGTACATAAAAACATGAAAGTAGTCAGACAAAGAAGTACGATTTTTTGTTTTCAAATTAGGTGTAGTCTTGTCGTATTTTTTTGTTGGCAAAGTATACGGTGAAGCCCGTCTAGCGGTCTAGCCCAGTCGGTAGAGCGAAGAGTGAGTCTTCTGTGAAAAAAAAAATTTAAATATAATGATATGAAGAGTTTATTGAGCAACTTGAATCACTTTATTGAGCAAATTAAACATGCATACGACGGAAGGGGCGACTTATGTATATTACCGTAGCCTTGATATATATATATATATATATATATATGAGAGGGGTTCGTAGTCGCTCGTAACCGCTTCATCACTGAAAATGTAAATAGTCAATTCGACCGTTGAAAACATTCTCCATACTAATATCTACTTGAAGACCAAATTTTACAATTTGTTTTTGAAATTTTATGCTATTTTATAGGATGGATTGAAAATTGAATGTCTGTAAACCGTTAATGTTAGCTTAAACTCATCTTAGTTTGACAATTGCAAAACATGTCAGTACTAACATTTGCACAAGTTGAGTTTTGTTAAAGTGCAAGTTAAAACAAGTACATTTAATCATGACAAATGTTAGAAACAACATGGTACAAGTCAACAGGAGCAATATGGCGCAAGATGCAAGCAAAACAAAGCTTGACAAAAGCATGCGTTACTGTAACGCATGAACAACCCCTCACAACGGGTTGCAACCCGTCACAATGGGTGCTCTATGTGTCATAGCGGGTTCCTAACAAGATGACCCACAAGATGTGAGATTTGGAGATAGGATAATCAACTAAGTACAGGAATGTCCGAGCCATGTGTTATTGTAATGCATCTCAGGTCCGTCACAATGGATTCCAAACCGTTATAACAGGTTCCTGAAGGAGAAAGACCCAGAAGTCAGTTGCAGATGAGATCAAGGGCAAATATGGAAATTGTCCAATCCATCACAACGAGTTTCGTAATTGGTTGAACAGTTTCTGTAATGCAAGTTGCATTAGTTCAAGATTTCAAGATTCAAAAAGTGTTATGCCTATATAAACTTGGTACCTACGTTCCAAAAGACTAAGAAAGCATTCCCTAAGTTTTCAAACACACAAAGAACACCTAAAAGAGCACAAAAGCCTTTTCCTACAAGCATCTAAACCTAAGAGTTTAGGATGGTCGTTAATTGTCTAATTGTCTATTTGAGCAAGTTTGTTATACTTGTTTGTTGGTTTGTGTTGTGTTGTCAAGCGAACCATCCTTAGCTTTAGGTTGTGTTGTCGACCGTAGCATTTTTAGTTATATCTTGCAAGCTTGGTGTTGCCCGTTGCAAGGGTCTTGAAGCCTTTTGGATATGCTCCCTTTTTGTAAAACACTTGTGGTTATAATGTTTCGGTCTTAGAGCATTTTTGGATCCGGCGTCCATAAATGTAGGTCTAATTTGTTTTTCAAGCTGAACCACGTTATATCGCGTGTTCTTTGCTCTCTTGCTTTTATTTTTTTACTATCTTTGCATTGCTTGCCTTGTGAACCAAATCGAATTGCACCAAACTTGAAATTGCTAGGTGATTAAGGTCATAAATTAGAACTTAATATTGTACACACTTTCATAACCAACTTAGGCCGCATATTTACCTTGCTCTTCTATCCTAACAATTACATTAATGAATTTTCAACCCATTCGATAAAATGGTAAAAATATTAAAAAAAATGTAAATTTGTCTCCTAAGTAAAAATTAGTATAGAGAATATTTTCAATAATCCGAATTGGCCATTTACATTCACAATAATGGAGCGGTTGTGAGCGATTGGAAATTAGGCGGCTGCGAATCCTCCCTCTCTCTATATATTATATATATAATTTGGCTATTCTACTTTGTGAAGTGCATCACACGCTATACTTTGCACACATTTCTCAAGATCTAAAGTTCAAATTACCGATCCAAACTATTGAAATTTGATCTTCATATTGAAATCTTGTTGGTGACCAAATTTTATATATTTTTAGATTTTCTTGCTATTTTTAAAGTGATGCAAAATTTGCTAATCTAACGATCACTGTACCATAAAATTCAAATATTACAGGAATGAATCCTTAACTGTGTATAATTAAAGTTCTGATAATTATCATTTCATGATGGACTAAACTATAAAGTTGCCATACATTCTTACTAAAAGAGTGTTGATTCCCAAAAGACATAATATGTTCGAACTCTCTTTCTCCTGACAAAACACTTTTCTCTTAACATAAAAATGCACATACTATTTACATCCGTGTTGTTGAGTACGGTAAAGAGCAATTGACATCAAGAATCTTGATTTTTTGAAAGATCTCGCAACAACATCAACATTTCTAAGTTCAAGAGACAAAAGAAGAAAAGAAGGTTTGCACATCAACATTTCTAAGTTCAAGTTAATATTCCGAGAAAACATGATAACTCTTTCGCTTATATTACGATTCTCTAAATAGTCTAAAGTAATGAACCTATATTTATCATGAGAATGAAACGAATATTTTTCATTATATAACAAAAATTAAGATTAAATAAAAAAATTTAAATTATCAAAATATAGAACATACAGCCATAATAAATTAGCTAATGAAATGAAATTGATGGCGAGAGAGAAGGAAGTTTCACCTAGAAAACAAACACAACGTCACGCACCGAAAGTAGAGTACGCTCGATGTTGAGACGTCGTCGTTGACGGTCAACTTAAATAAAATCCAAAGGCAAATCAAATCAGATCTCAGCTTTTAATTTGCATCGAAATTTGTGCATACTAAATTTTATAATATTAAATTTTCTCCGAATCAAATTTAAACCGTTCGTAACCTCTATCGCAAAAAATCACGCGCCAGAAAATCCCCTTCCAAGGCAAACTAGCCAGATACTTCATACTTCATATTTCAATTAATCATTAAACTAATTTGAAGACATCCAAAACGTGGTGTTTGGCTGTTTGCGTCACAGCCATGACGTGGCAGTGACATGTTTAGCTGAGCTGAGTCAGATGTTGTCATGGGCTTGCACTTGCAGAAGAAGGAAAACAACTAAACAAGGCGGTGTGCTGACAACTCGCCAACATATTTGACTAAATTGTTTTTTTTTTCTTCCTTTCAGACTGGTGTCTCCCTCTCCAATAAATTTATTTGTCAATTACTGAATTTAAATGAGTTGTCAGATCAACTAAAACACATATTTATCAAATACGATATATTTAGTTATTATTTATTATATATATTTTTATTTACCAAATTTGTATAAATGATGATTTTTTACTGCACTTTACAATTATGTATTTTCATATAACAAAAATAATCGAGATGTCTCCCTATATATGACTAAAATGCCATGTTTTTCAACTATTTTGTAAGCACTTTACTGTTTTTTTTAAATAATTAACAGAAACTAATGCAAATTAAAAAGGGGAGGAAGAAAATAAGAAGAATAAACGAGACGCTGATGTTGTGCACACGTGAATAATTGAGATTAATTTGTTTTCTCTTGTAACTAAAATAAAATTAAAACATACAATAAATTTTGTTGTTATGTTTGTCTTCTATTTTCTGCTAATTGCAAAACGTTTGATTTGTCAATTTTATTATACAGTGTCAAATAATATATATGACAGTAAATCAAATATAAATTGTTGTTATATGACATTAAATCAAATATAAACCAAATTTATTTCTGCATTTTTATGTCCTTAACATTTAATTATGCTTTAATAATTATTTATTTTCTTTGAGACCAAAACACTTGCAGCCTATAAAAATGATTCTTTAATGAAAATTAGTTCTTTTAAGAATTTCAAGAATTCTTCTTAGATATTTAACAGTTTTTTTCTTTGTTTCTAATTTCACTAAATAAGTATTGCAATTCTTCGCTAGCAGAGTTGTAGTTTGAGTCAGTTAATTTCTTTTTTTGTTTTGAAAATGTTAAGTCTCATTAGTTCTTCCCCAATTGCAATTGTCAATTATAAATACGGTAACCGATCACCACAACTGTTCATATTATATACTACAGTCGACACCATCCATTTGCTTTGTATTTTTTTTTTAAAACAATGGCCCTTTCTTTTTTTCTTTCATATCTCTGTGTGTGTTTATGATTGATTAACACTGAACAAAGCTGCACATTTGAACTTTGCTTTGATCACCTTAATTAATAGTACAGGTATACAACCCAATTTTTATCAGGACATATGTACATCAGAGGTTCTTACAAATATAAAGAATTGCAACTTACTCGAGAGAAAGATCAACTGATCAAGAGAGACAAGAGAAAGAAGTGGAAATGATGGCAGTACCGGTTTGGGCTGGCACAGGGTCGGCGGTTGCGACCTTCCTCTTCATATGGGCCATGGTGCGCAACCACATCCCGAAAGAACTCCATGTGTTCGTCTCTACGATGTTCAGAAAGGCATTCTCATTTCTCAACCCATACAACCACATCAAATTGCACGAATACACCGGCGAACGCATGAGGAAGGATGAGCTGTACATGGCTGCTGAGGCGTACGTCAGTAAGGTGTGCTTGCGCCGTGCTCGAAGACTGAAGGCCGAGCTCAGGAAGAAAACTGACCGGCCTCTCATCACCATTGACGATTACGAAGAGGTCACCGACACCTTCAACGGTGCACAAGTGTGGTGGTATGCTTCTAAGAAGCTTCCCAAATCCAACGTTTTCAGCTTCTACCCCAACTCGGAAGAGCAGAGGTATATTTATACACAATCTCTTTCTCGCTCAGTTTTCCTTTTTAATAATTTGGTATTTTCCAATTGGACTTGTGTTTTCTTTTATTTTCTGGTTTAATTAATTGCGCTGGCTACTAATTAGTACATAAATTTGCTCAAAAAAATAAAAAAATAGTAAGTTAAATAAACTACCATGTGCACTGGTACCATGAGATAATGGTACCAGTGCTAACCAGTTGCATAGATTAGATGAGATTGATGAGGGACAAGGCAGGAGAATAACATTAGGGTGTTAGTTAATTGTATTGTTTAGTTTGTACTTTACTTTTTCATCATAAATGGTTAAGGCGTTTGCTTGTTAATTTTATTTTATTTTTTGAAATAATCTACCATCTCCAGCATTCGTTGTTTAGAATTATGTCTTCCATATCCAATCTTTGCTCTTTTATTTGAATTTATTGTAGTGGATATTTAGCAACTATTTTCGTACTACCTAAAAGGAGAATAATTATGGCATAATTTTGGATAACACTCAATAATTTCCAAGAATATGGTTGATTTATAGATACTACCGACTGTGCTTCCACAAGCGCCACCGGGAATCGATTGAGAACGATTACCTGCAGCATGTCCTCGCCGAAGGCCGCACCATCATTACACGCAATCGGCAACGAAGGCTCTTCACAAATATCTCCACAAGTTCTAGAAGCCACAGCAGGGTATGGAGTCATGTAGCCTTTGAGCATCCCGCAACCTTCGACACACTTGCCATGGACCCGAAAAGGAAGAAAGTCATCATGGACGACTTGGTCGCATTTCGCGAAGGGAAGGAGTACTACAAGCACGTCGGCAAGGCATGGAAACGTGGTTATCTCTTGTACGGGCCACCGGGGACTGGTAAATCTACCATGATATCAGCAATAGCCAACTTCTTGGAGTACGACGTGTATGATCTCGAGCTGACGGCAGTCAAAAGTAACACAGACTTGAGGAAGATTTTTCTGGAGACAACTGGAAAGTCCATCATTGTCATCGAGGACATCGACTGCTCGCTCGACCTCACCGGCAAACGCAAGGGCAAAAAGAAGAAGAATGACGACAATGAAACCGAGGTCCCCCCATCAGAAGCTCTCAAAGAAGTTGACACAGAGAACAGAGTGACACTTTCTGGGCTTCTCAATTTTATCGACGGACTTTGGTCGGCATGCGGAGGCGAGAGAATAATTATCTTCACTACGAACCACATAAAAACGCTGGACCCGGCGCTGATCAGAAGGGGCAGGATGGACATGCACATAGAGATGTCGTACTGCTGCTTCGAGGCATTCAAGGTGTTGGCGAAGAACTATCTCGGGATCGAGAATCACCAGTCGTTCAATTCTATCGAGAAACTTCTTTCGGAGGTGAAGGTGTCGCCGGCAGATGTAGCAGAATGCTTGATGGTAAAAGGTTCTGCAAACCAGGATGTAGATGTGGACATGTATCTTCAAAATTTGATTGAGCAGTTAAAGACATCCAAGGAAGAAGAGGCGAAGAAAAATGCTGAAGATGGAGTAAAGGATGAATCCAAGGAAGCATTACATTTACATGAACAGATAAAAGAGGAAGAAGCAAAACTATGTGCTGAATAATTAGTTATAATTTTCCTGAAATACGTCCATTCATTACGAATTAATTAAGTGGTACACAATGAAAATTTTGAATGAAATAACAAATAAAAGAAATCCAGAAGTATGTAAGCAATGAAATAATTGAAGTTTCCTTTGTGATTGTTAATTGTGCAGCTATTGAACAGGCCAGTACAGGTACGGGCGATACGCTCATTTAAAAAATAATAATGCAATGATATCTTTTATATGTGTATATTTATTAATATTTGGAAAATAAAATAAATTCGAAATTAATTACGGAGATAAACAACTATTTACAGGTTTCCTTAATTTTATGAAGAAGCAATTTCTTAATTGGATTTAAAATGAGTATATATAAGATAGACTCTAAAGGAAAGAGGAGGGGTGACATGACAATGTTTATTTTGACAAATTTGACAATAAAAATTCAAATTAATTCTTACAAATATTTAACATATAAAAAATATATGAACTTATTCTTGAGCTTATAGATTAGTTGTGTTTTTAATTTGATACAATTTGAGCTTCATTTAGTACTCCATCAAAATTAATGAAGTTTAATGTAATTTTTTAATGTTTAATATTTGATTGTCCATAATGAAATATTAAATAACACTCAAATCACATCAAATTAAAAACTCTAACTGATCCAAGCTTAAGAATATGCCTATATACTTTTGTCTATTTTAAAATTCTTTTATGATTAAATTTTAATTTTCAATATCTTTCATTGTCAAAATTGTTAAAATAAACATTGTCAAGTGATTCCTCCTCGAAAAGAAGAGGGGAAGTATAAACTGATATGCATAACTATTCATCATTACACTGCTCTATACATTTGGATCACTAAAATAATTTATCTGCATAGTTATCATCTAACATGTATAACTAGCTATCTCACATGAAATATTTTTTAACCAAATTATTTTAGTACTGAATCGATCTAAAATTATCAATCTAAATAATTTATTTCAAATTTATATCTTTGAGTTTCAATACCATAATTTTGATTATTAACGTGGTTAGATATGTTTATTTGTGTTGTAAAACCATTCACAAAAATAAATATGTTTTTGCATGAATTTATCACCGAACAAAGACGAAAAAATTGTTTTTTTTACACGAAAATAGTCTTTGTTTTCACGAAAATAGTATAAATTTCCAAATATTACTCTCTTTTCACAGAAAAACACTACCCATAGAAATACTCTAAATTTTTTTAACGAAAAAGTTTCCTCCAAAACTTCACAGAGTCATCTCTTCCAAATATTTTTTCTCTCTCTCTCCACCTAAATTTCAACATGATGCTCTCTTATTCTCTTCCTTTTCTCTTTAATTTCTTAATGGATTTCTCTACCTTTCCTCTCTTCTCAAAAATCAACCACGAGCTCAATAGAGCAAGTGGCGGACCTTCAGGCACAGGAACTTTGGTATAGGCTTCAAATTGATACTTCTTTTCCTTCCCTTCCCTTCCTTTCCTCTCTTCTGCATTTATTTTGTTTTGAATAGATTATTTTCTATATTTTACTTGAACAAAGGAGAACAAAGAGATATTGACACATAAGCTTTGCTAATGACTTCAAATTGGTACTTTCTTTCCTCTCCCGCTTCTCTTTCTTTCCTCTCTTCTGCATTTATGTTGTTTTGAATAGATTATTTTTTATATTATACTTGGACATAGGTGAACATAGAGATAATTGCACAAGAGCTTTGGTACCGGATTCAAATTTTCAACAACTTTTTGTATTATGTAAATTATATAGCCAAATTTTGTATACACGTTTATTTTATATTTTGTGCAGCTTACAACTCGTAAATTTTGTTGGTACTTGCTATTGGAATCGAGACATCCAATCCAATAAATAAAGTTTGGACTATATGTTATATGATTAATACATCAAATATGTCGTAAACTGTGATTAATTTATATAAGGCATAATAAGTATTTCACTAAGATTCTGGGTACAAAAACATATGAAACATTAATTTTAATTAAGTATAATTGTTTATGAATCTATTATGATTAACTATACTAATACTAGTGTTATTGTAAAGCTACAAATATTGTTTGAGCTAAATCCAATGATTTTGGATCAAAATCCAAGCAAAACATAAAAATTCGCAACTCTTATGGTCGCAAGGGTGCCCCTTGCGGCCGCAAGATATAAGGAGATACTTGGAAAGAATATGTTGGAAATCTAGCAATTCAATTGTGGCTCATATTTGCAGCTGCAAGAGATTTGGTAGATTTCTTGCAAAGTTTGGATCCAAGTCAATTGCGGCTGCAATAAAATTTATTGCGACCGCTAAAGACTTGCGTAGAGGCATAAAATCTTGCTTTATTTTGTCGATATCTTTCTGACTTTTGTTCCAAATAATATCGAATTTGAGGAATGTATTTACAGCAGTAAATATGATAATTTGGAAAAGAATTGGAGATAATATATTATCAAATATACCAAATAATATTTGGTATTAATTATTGTATCTTTCCAAGATACGTTTTCACTAGTATAAAAGGCGCTGGATCTGCAAGCACTATCAGAATTAAAGTATAGAACACATGTGTTGTGATTAGCCTTTATTTTCTTCTCCTTTACATGAAGTTATTTCTCGGTTCATTCGTAACCTTGAAAAAAGCTTGGCACCAGTAATTGCATGGAAGGATCCGCTGGCGCAACACGGTGCTGCTCGACCATCTCCAAGAACCCTTGATCAAGAGACTCGTGTACAAGGGAGATCGTAGAGATGTAAAGTAAGTCACGCTTCCGCCCTCTTTATTTTAAATTCTAAATAACTGCACAAATGTTTTATTGAACTGCAATTGCTTAGTTTAGTTTTTTCGGTATTTTGGCTAAAATCGTAACTTTGAACTGCACCAACACTCGCTTGTAGTAGGTATTATGACAAATAAAGCTGGTTAATAAAATTTGTGCAAATAATGATTCTACTGACAAAAATAATATATTTACGGACATAAATAATTATTCTACTGACAGAAAAAATATCATGAGTAAAATAATGTTTTTATATTTCTTAAAACTGCGCAAATAAATAATAATTATGCTGATAATAAAATTATTTCTATGGTAATTTTTGAATCATTTTCGTGCAAATACCATGGAAACGTGTCATGTTAACGATGAGAATAAAACATGCGACCCCAGAAACAAAGTTATTTTCATGCTTAGCTCCACACAAAAAAGAGTATTTCTTTGGTATTCCGAGGAAAAAATGCTTTTTGTGAGGAGTAGTTTCATGAATCCATTCCAATGGTTATTACACGGAAAATATGCATATTTTCCATCCTTATTCCCATGGAACAACTATTGTTCACCTCGTATTTTTTTAATAAACAAAATAAATAACCATATTGATAAAAAAAAATGTAGGCATCTATTACGTAAAATAAATAGTAGAATTCATTCAATCACCATTTGTAACGCATTCAGTGCTAAAATAATATTTTATATATATTTAGTTAACTGATTTGTAAGAATAAATAATCATTCAATATGCATCAATCATAATACAATATGAATACTAATTTAAATTATTCATCAATTAACCCAAAATAATATAAAAGAATAAAATGAATGCAGTACAGTACAGAAGAGCCAGTGCGGAAGTGAGAAAAAGAGATGGATAATGGTTGAGCAAAAAAAGAAGAACAGAGAAAGAAAGAACAGATAAAAAGCGCAAGAACCGAATTGAACACAGAAGCAGAAGAACAATTATATTAGTTAAATTGATCTGGATGGTTGAATTGAAGTATCGGCAAAGTACGATTTCCCATGGTCATCATTAATTATCTAGTATTAATTAATTCATTTGTCTAGAAAATTGAATGAGAAAAATATGCACCAGCAGTCATTATCGATGACTATGATAAATACTCGAAAGATGTTATACATAAAATTCGAATTTAAACACACACAAAAAAAAAAAACACCAGGAACGACAAAGGGTACACCTACAGACAGCTTCTTATATATATATGGTTTTCCGGATATTACGAACCAAAATACATAATGTATGCGTAGTTTTCTGGATATGGTTTTTGTCATCGATCTTTCTCTCGCTTAGCTAAGAAGCTAACTAATTACTAGACTTGAGGCTCAAGATCAAAATTTCAGTCTTTAATTATGTCATTATCTGCTTTCTCATCCTTCAGATTGGTTTCCTTTTCATGAATCGATGTTTGTTTGGTTGCCAATTCCTGTTCAGCCTTTCTCTTATTCGCTTCTTCATTTGCTGCCTCTATCACTTTGATCAGATTCTCAAGACACGCACCGACATCCTTACTCCTCGACTTCTTGAGCATCAACCCCTCCGCCACATCAGCTGGCTCCATGTCTACTTCACTAAGAAGGGTTCGTACGGTGTCGAACAACTCGTTATGTTCGACCCCGAGATAATTCTTGGCCAACACCTTGAATGCCTCGAAGCTGCAGTACGACATCTCTATGTGCATGTCCATCCTGTCCCTTCGGATCTGTGCCGGGTCCAGCTTTTCTATGTGGTTCGTCGTGAAGATAATAATTCTCTCCCCTCCGCATGCCGACCAAAGCCCGTCGATAAAGTTGAGAAGGCCGGAAAGAGTCAGTTTGTTGCTTTCGTCCGTTTCCTCCATTCCAGGAGGCTTCGGTTCTTTCTCTTCGCCATCCTTCTCCTTCTTCTTTTCCTTGCGCTTGCCGGTTAAGTCAAGCGAGCAGTCGATATCCTCGATCACTATGATGGACTTGCCAGTCGTCTCGATGAAGATCTTTCGTAACTCTGTGTTGGTCTTCACTGCCGTCAGCTCAAGGTCATACACATCATACTCTAAGAAATTGGCGATGGCAGCTATCATGGTTGACTTGCCGGTGCCAGGTGGACCATGAAGGAGGTAGCCACGCTTCCATGCCTTGCCGACCTGCTTGTAGTATTCTTTACCCTCGCGAAATGTGATGAGGTCGTCTATGAGATCTCTTTTCTTTTCTGGGTCCATAGCAATCGTGTCAAAGGTCGCCGGGTGTTCAAATGCGACGTGGGTCCACACAGAGCTTCTATAGTCGTACCGGTTGCTGCTGGGGCTGTTTGTGAAGAGCCTTCGTTGCCGTCTTTGCACTGTCACAGTGCGTCCTTCATGCAGTATGTGCTTCAGGTATTTGCTCTCGACCAGTTCGCGGTGGCGCTTGTGGAAGGTTAAGCGATAGTACCTAATAATTATTCAATGTTATATATAGTTGTTGCTTAAAATTACTTCAACTCAGTGAATTGCTTAGCAATATCGCATCATGCATACATATAATTATCTTCAACAAGATATATATATATGCTCCTGAATATATCTTAATTATATTATATATACTTTGAGTTGCGTTCTCAATTTTGAGGAGAGTTTCTTTATTGTATAATTTAAATGAATGTTCTTAATTAATAACAAAATCGTGGGCTACTTAAATTGATGAAGCCCACATTAATCTTCATTGAAACAGACTAATTCTTTTAGTTATTATAGTTAAAAATCAATAGCTTGCAATAGTTTGCAAACATAATTAATTAAGATCATGTTTTATTTAATCGGAATTGAATGCTGAATCACTGTTCTTAAAAAAAGAAAAAAGAAAAAAAGATTAAAAGAAGATCAAGCAAATTATAACAAAGAGAACAATTAAACGATATATGCGCACTTGCGTTCGTCTTGACGGGGGTAGAAGCTGATGGTTTGAGAGTTGGGGCGACGCTCGCTGGCGTACCACCAAACCTTGACACCTTTAAAGATGTCAGGGACCTCCTCATAGTCATCGATGGTGACATGCGGGGTGTTGCTGTCCCGGCTTAGCTCGGCCTTGAGTTTGCGAGCACGGGAGGAGCAGGTCGAGCTGAGGTAGGCCTTGGCTGTCGTGTAGAGCTCATCATGCTGCATGTACTCGCCGTGGTATTCGTGGATAGTGATGTTGTCGTACGGGTTGACGAAGGCGACTACCTTGTAAAAGAAGGAGGTCACATAGTCCCGGAGCGGAGCGGGGATGTGCTCCTTCACCATGGAATAGATGAAAAGCAAGCTGGCAATGGCTGGCCCCACCCCTACCCAGCTAGTTGTCTGTCAGATAATGGTAACTAAGGTTAAAAACTTTTTATGGCAAGTCACCAAAAACTCTTAATGGTAACTATGCCAAGAACTCTTATAGTTTTAAAAATAAGGAAAAACATTTTAAAAATGATAAGGGTAAAAAGGCAAGTCACCAAAATCCTAGAAATGTATACTTTAAGGGACCAAACGGTTCAATAATGGTACGTACCAAATCATGCTTTTAAATATCGATTCAATAATGATAACTATGCCAAATCCAAACCGGTTTCAAAGTACTTTAACCCATCTTTGTCCAACAACGCATACTTTAAGGGACCAAACGATTGGAGTTATGAAACTAAAGGTAAAAAGCTTGCCCAAACTTATGCTCAACAAACCCAAACACCAAAAATTATGGTTAAATCAAGACCAATTTTAAAATCAAAATTAAATTTCTCGCACGAACAAAAGTGTCAACCTCGTGAATTAAGAAAAGACTTCTATACTTGTTTTGTCAAACCAAATGTAAACCCACCAACTTGTGTATTTTGCAATTATTATTGCAAAAAGGGGCACATCTCGTTAGATTGCACCCTTAGTAAGAGAAGCAACCAATTAAAGATTGCTTGGGTGCCTAAATATCAAACTTAGAAGGCTGGTACGTTGAATTCCCCCAATACCGATTGCCATATACTTAGGGGGAGTAAATTGAATGAGTTGAGCCTTATAAAATTTAAACAAACATATAATTTGGTTAAGCCCAAAATTTCAAAACTTGCTTCCGCTAAAACTCAAAACTTGTTATTAGAGCTAGCAATCAAATTTATAAATATATATATAGGATAAATTGCAAACACTAAGGGGGAGCTTGTTGCTCAAATTACAAATTGTGCATAAATTGAGGGGGAGCTCATTTTTTATTTATCCAAAATTTCCCTTTTGTCGATTTCCAAAAGGGAGAGAATGTGGGCATACCCGAGAAAAATAACAAGTGTCGAAAATTTCTCAAATTTTCAAATTTTGCCCTAATGTACTTAGGTTTTGCAAATCGTCAAAAGAGGAATATTTTTGTATCAAGCAATGTCTCGGATTCGTCGATTTGCAAAACCAACCTTTGAATTTAACACCTTTCTTGTGAGATTTTGTTTAGATTATAATTCAAGCAAAAAGGAAAAAGAAGAAGCAAGAAAGAAGCTCAAGACAAACAAGCATGATGATATCAATACATTTTAGATGCTAGGTTGATTTTATTTGAGCTTAAAATAACTTTGAATCAATGAGATTGAGCTAAAAATCAGCCAAAAACACTAATTTGGACAAATCGTTATATAACGCTTTACAATGTTATATAACGGTATATCATTGGTTACACAACATTGTAGACAGAGCCAAAAGCACCAGTGAAATTTTCCACAACGTTATATAACGTTGAAAGAATCCAACAATCAAATTTGACAATCCAACGGTCATATTCAGAGCTCCAGAAATTTTCAGAAACATTATAACGCTCCAGAACGTTATATAACGTTGTAAGAATCCGACGGTCAAATTTCTGACAAACCAACGGTTATATTCTGAGCTCCAACGGTAAAATTTTTTAGTCAAACCGTTGTATAACGATTCAAAATGTTGTGTAACATTTGCCAGCATTATATAATGTTTTGGAACGTTGTGTAACGTTTTACTAGATTTTAGCCAAACAATAGGTGTTTCAAGCTCTCTATAAAAGTGACCTTTCACCCCCTTTCTAAAATAACAATCCAACATTGCAAAACCTTTAGTTCCACCATTGTTGAGCTTAAAACATATAGCCAAACCTTAGCTCAAAGACTCAATCTCATTGATCCTAATTATTCTAAACTCATTGAGAGATTGTATTGAGTGCTTATTATCTCATTATCTATTCCGATTGTAACTTTTGTTACTTTTTTTTCGTTGGCTCGATTCTCCACCGGTGTGTGTAAGCGAGACCGAATTCGACACCCCGTGTTAGGATTGGTGCTCCACCATTGCGTGTAAGAGAGCTCCAATTTCGAAGTTGTAAATTCACTTGTGTTGTCTAGTGAATCGGCTCGACCTTGTTACCGTGTCGGGGGGTTGGGAGTTCCGGAGACTAGGATCGTCAATATCCGAACTCCGTTAAAATCGTTTTGTCTCTTGGATTGTTTTGTTTGCATTTTCTAAACTCTTATCTTTCATTTCATCATTAATTTTGTTTAGAAATTGCTTGTGCTAAATTTGTTATAACTTGATTGCAATTGCCAATTAGACCTTGGTATTTCTAGAATTGCTTAAATTAAGCCCCCCGGTTCCAACAATGCCCAGTTTTGGAATTGAGACGTCAATTCCAAAAAATTAAGTTTGGACTACGCGTTATATGATTACTACATGTCATGTACTTGGAAAGTTTTGATGCTTTGAAAGCAAGAAATAAAACAAAATTTTATTCATCTCAAAACAAATGATCTAGCTATTATAAGTGTAAAGACAATATTTATTTTGCCTAAATAATTAGAGAATAATATTATACCTTATGATGATCTCCAAATCAAATCGAGTAGGATTGTCTTGCTTAGCAACTTCTTATTCCCTATGCCTTGTTTCGTTGGTTGTGCTTAGCTCGTCAATCGTCGAGCCTCCTTAGGTATCCACCGAAAGATTAAAGAAACACTTGTATCTCTAAGGCTAGTAAGAAAACAACAAGTAGTACCTTAATCCTAGTTTCAAAACCTTCTTCAAAATTTCAGAAATTTTAATTGAGTTTTTGTCTCAACACATGAGAGAAAAATTGGGAGAGAGAGAGAGACAAATTTCAGCCAAGAAGTTCAAAGCTGAAATTCTAACATTTGGGTATTAAATCTGCCATAACTCTTTGTAGGTAACTCCAAACGACTTCAAACTTAAACCGTTGGATTCTAGACTCAAATGGCTTCAATTTTCATAGGTCATACGTTCAGAATGGTTGAGGTTTGCCCTTTCAAAATTCTGTTTAAAGTTACCTCAAAAAACTGTCCAAAAGTTTCTCTCCTCTTTAATGGAAATTGATTAGGTTTTAATGATATACTTCAATATTCCTTTAATTATATCATTATTAATCAATTATACCCAGCAATTTTATGGCCTAGATTTGGGCTTTGGGCTTAAACATATTAATCATATTAATATTTAATTTAGTCCACAATCTCATATATTAAAAGGCCAACATATAAATTAATATCTAATGTTAATTTATATGAATCTCTCATATGTCAAAAAGTCATTTAAAATGTGTCACATATACTTTAAATATTACTAGAATTATTTTACAATATTTTCTTTTAATCTTTCATATGGTGTGACCCTATGAGATCCCATCATTATGGCAATGAAACTAAACATTTTAATTTCATAAATCAATGATACAACTAGCCATGGTATATTGATTACCCAAATGATGTAGATGAAAAAGCACAATGCAAAATCATGATCCTGTAATATTAAAATATTATTGTGTCAATTCCTTGTCTCATGATATCAAAATAATTGCAAGCTATGAATGTGTCATCCTTGCTAATTATTTTTTCTTGATTTTCTAAAGTTTAATTATGATATGATTAACACATAATCATATTGCATGCCCATAATACAAACTTTATCAAGGGGCCCAAAGATATCATCATCTATATCATGTATAGAGGACAATGATATCTTGATGCGTATAGTTCATCCGCACAAGTTATACACATTGCAGTAACTGTCTATATAACTCATAGTTAAAGTGAGCGGTGGACAGTACCAACGATGTATATTTCTCATGTAGGAAATATAAATATCTCAACCCTAGAATTCATGACACAAATGAAATATCAATGGCACGTAACACAATCCACGTGATATTTCATTTTTGGGTTTGTCTAGTGCTATACATCCCGATGTATACACCTGTGTGATTAACATTGACAACTCTTTGTCATATGATCTGTAGAATGTGATCATCATCTAATCCGACAGACTGATCTTATATTGTTCAATTAGTGTTCCTTGCTAATTACCAAGATCAAAGACTTTTAGGAGTAATTATATTTATTTCATTGGTGAAATTCTACAATCCAGGTCATCAACCCAGATAATCCACAAAATATAATAACTTAAGGAACAAAATGATATAATCATTCACTAATAAACTAAATAGTCAAACATATGATTTAGGTCTGGGACACCAACACTAACAGTACTGTCACCAATATTACGAGGAGTAATATGTGAAAATGTCGTAAATGTGATTAATTCAAGGCATTATACATATTTCACTAAAATTTTGAGCACAAATGCATATAGAACTAAAGTAAATTGATTATAATTATTAATGAACTGATTATAATCAATTAAACTATATATGGGTGTTAGTGTAAAGTCAGAAATATTGTTGGCTAAACCCAACTTAATTTGGATCAAAGCCCAAGCAAAACAGCACAAACGAAAATCTATTGCGGCCGCAATTAAGTAGGGGAAGGTTGGCAATAAATTTGTTGTTTTGGCATTATTGATTGCGGACGCAAAGGATCCCATTGCGACCGTAAGAAACTTGGCAGAAATCTGCCAAGTCTGGAATTGCCAAGTCAATTGCGGCCGCAATGAGATTCATTGCGACCGCAAGAAACCTGTTGTAAGGCATGTTTTGACTGTCTAGAATTACTGCTATCTTTCTGATTGGATATTTTAGCTTTTGTATCAAATCCATTGAAATATTTACAACAATAAATATTAGAATTTGGAAGAGAATTAGAGAGAATATAATTTCAAATATTTTTTGTATATTTGATAATTAATTTGGCATCTTTCCAAGATATATTTCATCCCTATAAAAGATCTCGTGTCTCCAAGCGCTAGGGGTAACATTTCAGCAGAAATTACACTATTATTAGGGAACATGAGTTGTGCATAGCCACCCAATTTTATTCCATTAAATTGAAATGTCCAACATCCATCCTATATATACATTGGGGATATGAACCAAGAAGACAATCAAAACACTCCCCAAGCTTTCAAGCATACATTTGAACACTAGAAAGAGCACTACAACTTTCTTCTATAGTTTTCTAACTTGAGAGAGTTATGATAGCTACAATCATATAATTGTCAATCCGAGAACATTATTCTTGCTAGCTTTGTTAGCATTTTGATGCATTACATTGTGTTGTCAAGTAGTGCATTCTTGTCTTTGATTGTGTTGTCAATCAGACATTTTACCTTGTAGAGTGGTGTAGCTCATTACATAGGTTTAGGAATTTAATATTGGTTTGCTAATGTGAGAAGAAACCAAATATAGATTCCACATTGTAAAAATTCTTATTGTTTAGTGGATTCAGTCTCGTAAGTAAGTATTGGTTTCGGAAGTTTCGTGGACGTAGGCCTAGTTTGTTTGTAGGCTGAACCACGTTACATCGCATGTTCTTGTGTTCTCTTGCTCTTTGCTCGTTACTCTCTCTCTCTTTACTATACTTGCACTTTATTATCTTGATTTGCTGAATTGCTTTTAGTACTTGCTTGCTTGTGATTTTAGCTAGGTGATTAAAGTCTAAAAGTTTCAATTGTAATTGTTAAAAACGCTTCTGTACTTGACCTTAGAATGTCATTCTAACAATAATTAGTTTAATGATATATTATTAGCTAGAAAATTTGGAGCTAACCACAATTTAAGTGTTTTTAAAAAAAAGACGTAAGACAACAGTTATTTATTTAATAATTATTTCCTTAGAAGCTATATGACAACGGTTATATAACAATAACCGGCGTCTTATTTCGAATATTAAATTTCTAAATTCTCTTCGGCAACACCCATTTGCCAACTATTCTTTATACGATTCAGTAACCCCTTAGACAGCAACGATTGCATAGCCGTTGGAGAAGCCGGTTTTTAACCGTTGGCAGATATCTTTTTTGTAGTAGTGTATCAAAGATCTCTTTCACACACCTCTTGTTCTTCTGTCTCTTGCTGACGCCTTTGGCATTGAAATGGTCGATTCTGTCAGATTGTCCATGTTCTCCACCGATCTCGTGTTTTTCTCCTCTCGCCCACGAACCTTGTTGTATTTTTCTCCTCTCATCGCGTCTTCTCTTATCGATGCCATATAGTAATTTTTTTATTTTGTTAAATATTATTGTTGTTGTTGATATACTTAGTGTTGTTGTTTTTTTTTAAATATGCTAGTTAGAATTATTTTACAACAATTTTGTAGGTGAAGCACGATAGAAATATTGTCAAAAATTCAACAATAAAAATTTAAAATGTTGATTACAGATTTATTAAAAAAAAAAAGAATGGCAGGTCAACATGTCAACTACATAAATTTGTCTTTTAGCTCTCTTTCACTGCCAATTGCAACTTCAAATTGGTTGAATGTTGTGTAGACAGGAAAAAGAGCCATTTGTTGATGCATGCTGTATATGAGTCAGCACTGAGCAATTAATTACTTCATTCAAACTCAATAAACATTTTATTAACACCATAACATCTAAGAAGAAATATCACCACCGACACTAAACAGATACGCAACTTTTGAATGCTTTATGGTCTTTATTTTCGAATAGTTTAATCAGTTGTGCATATATAGATAGTGAGATCATTTGATATGTATTAGTTGTACGTTTTAATAGATGTGCTTCGTTTTTTTGAGAAAAGATGGGACAAGATGATAACAAAAAAAAGCATGATCATAAAGCATTAATAATTGTGGTTCTTTATTGATTTGATGAATAAATAAACACCGCATCTTTTTCCAAAAAAAAGGGATGATAACACCTGGGTTCGTATCTCATATTCTCATCTCAGGTTATCTTTCTTATTTTTTTTGTTATCTTTCATTTACAAAGAAAATTTGTCATAATCAACTAAACATAAATTCCGTATTACTTTCCTAAAAAAAAAACATAAATTCCATATTACAGCTGAAATAGAAGAGAAGAATTAATTTGAAGGCATGATTCAATAGTGGAAGTCAGATTCCAGCCCAGATAAATATTCTGAACATGAGGCCTCTTTTTAATTCCATTGTAATTAATTTATTCTCTAGACAAAATATTAATCTTGCATGGTAATTAATTGTTGAATCAAGTTTAGTGCAGTGGTACTACCGTAAAAATATTTTCAAATTTGAGTTTGAATTTTGAATTTAAATGTGTGTTACAAACCTGATTCAAGAAAAAAAAAAACCTAGCTAGTCAATTATAGATGTTGACCTATCCTGACATTGACATACAGGCAATCAGTACATGATTGCTTCATAATCTCAGCCGTTGATAAAAAGTTTTCATTTTCTTTTTATTTAAAACTTTATCCCTTAGTACAGGAGGCACATGAAGCAAATCTTAGGCCGCGCAGCAGGAATAAGCGGTCTAAATTTTTTGTGCTCTAGACTACGGATGTCACAGATTTGATTCAGAGGAGTCTGATATTATAAAGTTTAGCTCGCACGAATCTCGATGCAAATCAAAAATTGAAATTTATTGCGCAACACGCACAATATTTTTGCTGCGTGATAGAAGATCACATTCCAAAAGCACCGGGGTTTTTTTATGATAAAATCCCGGAGTGCTACACTAATTGATGATAGAGTACTAAAGTACTTCGTCTACTTGACCTCCCATCTCCATTTTATAGCATGTACATGTACAGCTCTTAATAACGGGCAAAATAAAGAAGTCTAATTGTTGTATTAATAAACGAGCAAGGTTAAAATAATATGCGTAGGATATTTCATATCGTTTTATGTATATATATAGCTCAATAAATTAAGATTTAAGTTGCTCAATAAATTCTTCATATCATAATATTGTAGAAAATTAAAGTTTGTGATTTTTAGAGCTTTGTTGTTATTTTTAAATATGTTTTCGCTCTACAACTCAAAAATGACATTTTTTAAACAGTAAAAAATATTTAAAAAATAGCATCAAAACTCTAAAATTCACAAAATTTAATTTTCAAAAATATTTTGATATGAAGAATTTATTGAACAACTTAAATCTCAATTTATTGAGCTATATATATATATATGTGCATAGAACGATATAAGTTGTCCTATACATATTATTTTAGCCTTGCTCTTAATAAATAATCATTATTATACTGTATTATACTATCTTATATTAATTTCCAATATTACATTTACATATTGTTAGGGTTTAAAAAAAATCCGGGTGGGTCTACCCGCCCGTGCCCGACTCGTACCCGTGCCCGGATCCACGGATCTATCATAGGTCGGGTTGGCCCCAAATCCTCCAAATCCGTCTAAACCCGTGCCCGTGTAGACCCGTGCCCGACTCGTCCCAAGACCCGCCCGTGGACCCGTGGATCCGACCCATAAATCCGTGAAAAAATTCAAAAAAAAATCAGAAAAATTCGAAAAAATATATATATATATATTCAAATAATGTGCAGTTTTATATTCAAAAGTTCGAAAAAAAATTCAAAAAAATAAAAAAATTCGAAAAAAATTAAAAAAATTAAAAAATTTGGACGGATCCGACCCGACCCGCCCAGATCCGTGCCCGACCCATCTGGACCTGCTCGGACCCTACCCGCCCGGGTTTATCACGGGTCGGGTTGGGAGTTTTGGGTTCGGACCCGTGCATACCCGCCCCGTCGTACCCGTGGATCCGTGGATCCGGACGGGTACCCGACCCGCCCCGTTTTGAGAACCCTACATATTGTAGTATGCATGTCATACATGTTAGTTTAGTGGCCTAAATGGCCAATCATTTGTGATGGTACACTTGTTTAGTTTTATGCATCAGATGATTTTTATCATTTTGTTTCTTGAGTTTTGGATATTTCGTGGATCATTTGAGTTGAGAGCTCGAATTGTGAAACTCTGTGATTGGTTATCAAAACTCTAAATTGTCCATAATCTGATATCATTATCATGGAACACTGAATGATTATATATATGGAATAGTATGCGGATTAATGTGTGATCATGTTTCACAGATCACTGATACGAGGTATATGTTTAATCACATAAATATACATGTACGTGGAACATGATATTAGACATGACCCACCTTAACTTGTTGTAGAGATTGTGTTTATGTCATCGATAAGGTCATAAATCACTATTGATTCTATTATCTGAGATATCATAATCCTAGATAATTAATATATATTTTGTGCGATTATCAAAAGCTGCTCTTAACCGAGGGCTATAAATATAATTTTCAGATATACATGAATTATGCTAGATGTTATGAATAGTCAATATGATATATGTGTCCGTCTCATTTCATATGAGATTAGTGATTTTTGTGGCTCCTTGATACAGTGATAATTGTTATGCATGCATTGTGATTATGAGATAATTACAAATAAGTGTGCATTGAGTATCAAGAAAATTATTAATGATAAAAAATGACACCCATTATTACGCTTGACATTAATCAATGAATATTACATGACAGATGAATCAGTACAAAGAATAAAGGATAACAATTTTATTCTAGCTAAATTAGGAAGAAGGATGTGATACCAAATACATCTTTAAACGTAGAAAATTATTTAAAATTTTGAGCTCAAGTGTGTAATCAAGTTAATTCTGATTCATAACAGAATTAGTCAAAAAGTGAATACGAAACAAATCCCAAATAGATGTTAAAATTCAAAATTAAATTTACATTTATTATTAACAATTACTATTAACAAATATTTACGAGGTATAATAAAAATAAGTATTTAGTAACAAAATTTTAGTTTCACTAGCATAATTAAGAACCTAATTTTTTTTTATAACTAATTAAGAACCTAATTACTAGACTTAAGGCTAAAAATTAAAGTTTTACTTTTGAAAGCATAGATCTCCAATTTGACATTAACTTTCGATATCAGATTAAAATGCATAACAAAATAACACTTTTAATACTCAATTCGATGCACAAATATTTTAGTTATTATGCATGTTATTTGCATATCGAATAGTATATCTATAAAAGTGTTGTATGCATGCTAACAATTTTTTTATATATATAATTTGATTCTAATGCATATTAATTTGATGGAAAATATTTCGTCGATTCCAACTTCGATCCCGTCATCGATACCCACTGGACACATCCAGTTGAGTTCCAACAAAAATTTGTTTTACTTATGATGCATATTGTTTTCGTTATTATGCATGTTGTTTTTGTTATTGTGTATCTAATAACATGCATAACAGTCAAATACTTATGATTTATATGCTAAGTTCATTATATTTATTTTGTTCTATTTATGATTTATTATGTTTTCATTATTATGCATGATGTTTTTATTATTATCCATGTTATTTGTTTTATTTTGCATGTTAATTACTTGCATAATAACAAAAAACAACATGCACAATAATAAAAACAACATGCATAATAACTAGAACAATTTTTCAAAATAAATGCAACTGGATTCGTCCCGTCCGCATCGATGAGCATAGCGATCTGCCTCGGTGAGCGTAGCGACATTCATTTTCAATAGAGCGTCCAATCAATTATATACATAATAACAAAAAAAAAACATGCATAATATAAAAAACAACATTTATCATAATAAAAACAACATGCAAACTGAACTCAACTGAACCTCCCTTGTTGAGATCGATGAAGATATAAGATATTGATATACCAGCTTCCTAATTTGATATCAAAATTAATACCGAACTAAGGATTACTTTTTTATTGTGTCATTATCTGCTTTCTCATCCTTCAGATTGGTTTCCTTTTCATGAACTGATGTTTCCTTTTTGGATTCCTCCTCCTTTTGCTTGGCTACCAATTCCTGTTCAGCCTTTCTCTTAATCGCCTCTTCCTTTGCTGCCTCTATCACTTTGATCAGATTCTCAAGGCACGCACCGACATCCTTACTCCTCGACTTCTTGAGCATCAACCCCTCTGCCACATCAGCCGGCGCCATGTCTACTTCACTAAGAAGGGTTCGTACGGTGTCGAACAACTCATTATGTTCAACCCCGAGATAATTCTTGGCCAACACCTTGAATGCCTCGAAGCTACAGTACGACATCTCTATGTGCATGTCCATCCTGCCCCTTCTAATAAGTGCCGGGTCCAGCTTTTCTATGTGGTTCGTCGTGAAGATAATAATTCTCTCCCCTCCGCATGCCGACCAAAGCCCATCGATAAAGTTGAGAAGGCCGGAAAGAGTCAGTTTGTTGCTTTCGTCTGTTTCCTCCATTCCAGGAGGCTTTGGTTCTTTCTCTTCGTCATCCTTCTCCTTCTTCGTTTCCTTGCGCTTGCCGGTTAAGTCAAGCGAGCAGTCGATATCCTCGATCACTATGATGGACTTGCCAGTCGTCTCGATGAAGATCTTTCGTAACTCTGTGTTGGTCTTCACTGCCGTCAGCTCAAGGTCATACACATCATACTCTAAGAAATTGGCGATGGCAGCTATCATGGTTGACTTGCCGGTGCCAGGTGGACCATGAAGGAGGTAGCCACGCTTCCATGCCTTGCCGACATGCTTGTAGTATTCTTTACCCTCGCGAAATGTGATGAGGTCGTCTATGAGATCTCTTTTCTTTTCTGGGTCCATAGCAATCGTGTCAAAGGTCGCCGGGTGTTCAAATGCGACATGGGTCCACACAGAGCTTCTATAGCCGTACCAGTTGCTGCTGGGGCTGTTTGTGAAGAGCCTTCGTTGCCGTCTTTGCACTGTCACAGCGCGCCCTTCATGCAGTATGTGCTTCAGGTATTCGCTCTCGACCAGTTCGCGATGGCGCTTGTGGAAGGTTAAGCGATAGTACCTGATAATTATTCAATGTTATATATAGTTGTTGCTTAAAATTACTTCAACTCAGTGAATTGCTTAGCAATATCACATCATGCATACATATAATTATCTTCAACAAGATATATATATATATGCTCCTGAATATATCTTAATTATATTATATATACTTTGAGTTGCGTTCTCAATTTTGAGGAGAGTTTCTTTATTGTATAATTTAAATGAATGTTCTTAATTAATAACAAAATCGTGGGCTACTTAAATTGATGAAGCCCACATTAATCTTCATTGAAACAGACTAATTCTTTTAGTTATTATAGTTAAAAATCAATAGCTTGCAATAGTTTGCAAACATAATTAATTAAGATCATGTTTTATTTAATCGGAATTGAATGCTGAATCACTGTTCTTAAAAAAAGAAAAAAGAAAAAAAGATTAAAAGAAGATCAAGCAAATTATAACAAAGAGAACAATTAAACGATATATACGCACTTGCGTTCGTCTTGACGGGGGTAGAAGCTGATGGTTTGAGAGTTGGGGCGACGCTCGCTGGCGTACCACCAAACCTTGACACCTTTAAAGATGTCAGGGACCTCCTCATAGTCATCGATGGTGACATGCGGGGTGTTGCTGTCCCGGCTTAGCTCGGCCTTGAGTTTGCGAGCACGGGAGGAGCAGGTCGAGCTGAGGTAGGCCTTGGCTGTCGTGTAGAGCTCATCACGCTGCATGTACTCACCGCGGTATTCATGGATAGTGATGTTGTCGTACGGGTTGACGAAGGCGACTACCTTGTGAAAGAAGGAGGTCACATAGTCCCGGAGCGGAGCGGGGATGTGCTCCTTCACCATGGAATAGATGAAAAGCAAGCTGGCAATGGCTGGCCCCACCCCTACCCAGCTCTCTGCACCCATCTCTCTCTGATATCTCTCTGTCTCTGGAATATATATATATATATATATATATATATATATATATATATATATATATATATTACACAGAGAATATGTTGAGAGGATGCTTTGCTGGGGTTATTTTGCTCAACTGGTTTGGTTTCTTATATAGAGCAAGAAGAGTTCAGACTCAGGTCGTTGCCAAACGTACCTAAATTGGAAGAGAATACGTTACATCATGTTTATTTAAGCATGTATAAATATGTTAATTATAAATACTTAATTAATCTCCTTCATATAAAAAATTACGATTCAAAATTCAAACAAACAATTTTTAGCCAACATATGAAATTGAAGCATTAACTAACCTCGAATTATCTAAAATAAAATTAAGTTACATAATTGTTAATCAGAGGCGAAAGCAGAATTATAGATTGGATGTTGTCAAGATTTGAAATTCCAATTATTGGGATTACTAAAACCTGTAATTTAATTAAATATTAAATAATCATGCATGCACAAATAACAACATTTATCAAAATATTTGGAATGCCAGACTCTCCTAATTAACATTCACTTAAATCCGTCACTGTTGTTAACTATTAAAATTTAACACGCGCAAATTTACAGAAAATAATAAAATATTTGTATATCAATTATGTATTTTTCAATTAGTAGGCATAATTGTAAATAGAGAAAATAAATGGATGTTCAAATGAATTGAAACCAAGAGGATGGAGATTCTGCACCGGCTGCTAGCAAGCACGTTGTTCATAGTTTAATTTGGGACTATTAATAAATATTAAACTTTACTATAATTAACCGAAAAAAATTTTAGGACATCGATCAAACATAAACATAGATACACTAGATATTTCGAGTTAATTCTAATTATTAGATACATCAGCATTCATATTATAAATCAAGATCGAACGATTCAGAGTAACTCGGAGTATTTAGTGGTGTACACAAGTATTTCTTTTATATATTTATTATTTGAAAGATATAATTGTTAATTGTTTATATAAAGTTTGCATTTAAATTTATTATGTTTGATAGTTTCCAATATATATTTTCAATAGATGTATATCTATTGTAGTTAACAGAAAGAGTGAACAATTATTCAGTTATTAGAAGAAGGTGACCAGGGAATATTTTCTAATTTTGTGTAATGCGTGTTTGTATTATTCTTGTGGTGCGGTTCATTTGTCACTCTCAATGAACCTACGTAGAAGCAGGGTGACCCACCTCTGAAATTTTTTTTGCGAAATTAATCATATATTTTAATTTTTTTAAGAATAATATGTTTATAATTTTGATTTTTTAAAAAAAATATGCACTACTTTGAACCATTCTGGAAAAAAATCGTAAATTTTGAACCACCCTGACAAGAATCCTGAATCCGCCCTGATACCACGAGAGGGGATGTGAATTTGTGTACGCGTTATTCATGTTTTTCACATGTCGAAGTTCAACTTCTTTTTCTTCATGCACGATTTCAATAGTAAAAAAAGAAAAATATTTTAGTGATTTGCAATTCGATATTATTATCTATACTATCTTATAAAGCATCTAAGAAATGGAGAACTCCATTTGGTCATAGTTTTACTTTTTTATGGACAAAAACGCCTTCTGCCTAAAAAATCTCGCTGGTCCACTATGCGTTGAAATATTGATAAAGAAAAATTTCCAATGAATTCTAAATTAGTAATCTCTAGACGAAAGATATTACCAAATATTATATTATTTATTCTAACTTGTCATCACTCTTTCATTTTTGTTGTCACGTATTGAAAGATTTCTTATAACAAATTTCTTAACTTGCATAACAATTGCTTATCAGATAATGATATCGAATTGCATATGTATCTAATAATTCCAAATTTGATACAGATTTTTCTTCCAGTCTTTCTAAATTCCAAATTTGAATTTTAGAGGGTTAATTTGATAATATTGCACATTTGAAGTATATAAATAAATATTATAGGTCAAGACCGTCAACCATGCGTGGGTCTTTTTTTAATTTTATTTCCTTGTCCATTTCAAAAAAGAAAAAGAAAACATGGTTTCCTTGTAACATCCAATTGGTTGAATGCTGCATGTGTAGACAAGAAAAAGGGACATTTTTGTTCATGAATAAATGCTGTATATGAGTCAGCTTTGAGCAATTACTTGGAAACATCACTAAACAAATGTGCAACGTTTGACGCTGCATGCGAACCATGGTCTTTATGTTCGAATAGTTTAATTAAGAAAATGTAAAGGAGATTCGCAAATCCATAGAAGTAATATTAATACGCATTCACATTATAATATATATAATATGTATATAACTGAAATAATATGCATAATAAATTAAATAACATGTATTAAAATCGGACAAAATTAGAACAACATAATTGATTTAGGGTTCAATCTCTGTAAGTATGACGTTACAAAGACAACATTATGTTTCGTGTGCACTCATTTGGCATCAGGAGAAAAAGATGTTGACGAAGTTCGAAGAAACTCTGATGTGGTGAAGATTATGAAGAACACGAGTGCAATATTTTGACTTTCAATCTTGTGAATGTTGTGATGAATTAGAAGTTGTTTGGATTTATTTTGGAAAATTTTGTTTGTGGAGTGCAATATTTTGGAAAATTCACTACAGGAGCTGCGGTATTTGCATTCGAAAGGTATCAATTGCATCTGCACTTTTTTAGGAGTTGTTTGGATTTTATTTTGAAAGATTTTGATATCATTTTAGGAGATTTTGAGCAATGTTGTGATGAATGCTTTGTATTGAATGATTTGGGATGAATATCATTAGAAATATAGCGTTGACCACTATTCATGTGTATTTGTCAGGTTATGCTAATGCAAATAATATCATTTTACTAGATGTATATAAAAAAAATTATCATCACTTTAACAGATGCAATAAGAATATATCACTATATTAACAGATGCTAATATCAACAATTACATCAGTATTTAGATTTCAAATAACAAATATGTGATATAATAAAAAATACATTTGTGTTAGGTAAGCTGATACTAATGTAGACAATATATAGCATTAGTATCAGACATGCAAATAAATACGATTTGCTTCAGAAAACTAATGCAAATGAGAATAGTTTTTACATTTCCTTGATCGGATGTAAATAAAATGCTGATGCAAATAACAAATCAGATGCAAATACGTATTAGCATCAAGAGTATTTGCATCTACCCCTTTGCATTTGCGTTCTGATGCTAATACATTTTAGCAACCGCATACTGATGTAAATAATCTTAATTGCATCAGGACTGTCGGATATAAATGCTGCACTTTTATGTAACGAGTGAGAAAAAGAGATGGATAATGCTTGAGCAAAAAAATAAAAATAAAAAGAAGAACAGAGAAAGAAAGAATAGAGAAAAAGCGTATGAACCGAATTGAACACCGAAACTGAAGAACCAATGAGCGATTTATTAGTTTTTTTGGGGGGTAGAAATGCCCTTAGGCTATGCGATTTATTAGTTAAATTGATCTGGATGGGTGAACTGCCCTTGGTCATCATTAATTATCTAGTATTAATTAATTCATTTGTCTAGAAAATTGAATGAGAAAAATATGCACCAGCAGTCATTATTAGGGGTGTCAAAATTATTGCAATTTAACGTTTCGTCCGTTCCGTTTCGGCCCACGAAAGAAAGACGGAACGAAAATTTTTTCCGCTTCCGCCCACGAAAGAAAGACGGAACGGGCCTGAGTTTCGTTTGTTTAAATGAAATAGAAACGAAACCTTTGGCTGGCGTTTCGTTCTTTACGTTTTTTACGTTTTAGAATTCTATCAATTTAGAATCAAAGGATTTCAGAGAAGAGAGACAGAGAACACGAGGTGACGCTGGTAAAAGGCGAAACCCTAATCTATTCTGCGCTGCTCTCCTCTGTTCTTTCTTCCCCTTTCTCCGTCTCTCTACTCTCTATTCTCTATCTGTCTCTCTCTCACTGTCTCGCTCGCACACCGCTCATGGCAGTTATTGACCCATGCGTGCGTGTCGATCGCAACTGGCAAGCCAGATCTGTACGGCTGTAGCCCTTGAAACCATCAGAAATCTCTCTCGCCGTTTCTATGTGACTTGTGACATGGTGGGTTGTCGAGATCCGATCGAGGTTTCATTCCGAGTTTCCAGGCCTCTACAGCGTACTATTGTCGGTTTGTCTTGGATGAGATACTATACTTGATCGAGGCATGAAGCCATCAGATACTACACTTGATCGATAAGTAGTAGGTTTCTCTGAGAAGCATGGTGATGGGATCTTCGATTTGGATCTCGTCGTCGCCAGTCACAATCAACACGAGGCAACAAGCAACAAAAGCAATCATGATTCTTGATGAATCTTTGCTTATAAAAGAGGCAGAAAGAAAGAGAAAGGAAAAAAGAGATAGAGACAGTTAGTTTGTAATAATCTAGAAGTCAATAATACGATAAATTATCATAAAGCTTTGTTCATGAATTGAGTGATTAATAAACTGTCATTTTGTTACCTTGAGTATTATTGAATTTATGAATCATTCCTTTATCTGACTTGAGTCAATAACTGGATTTGTGAACCTTCATAATACAGATGATATATACTCTTAAAAGTCTCTAACCAAGGTAATTAGCAGGAACACTAATTTACCGTTACAAGGTTAGAATATGGATTAAAAGATGGTTAAGTTTTACAAACCATAGACATGAGATGTCATTTTAATCATATAAATGCATGTTAGAAGAACATGGTATTTGACAGACCTCGAATAAAACATTAAATGGAATTGTGTACGTGTCATTAATGTTTTCATTCAGTGTTAAGTTCTAAAGTATGAGTTATTCATCTTTCCTACTAAGAGATGTGTATGTGTGATTGTTATCTAACGCTGTCGGTAAAACGCAGTCATAACGGTAACTTTTCGGTATACATAGCTTAGTTGAGATAGTGATGGTTTACTAAAAGTACTATTGTCCCTCGTATCTTGATACGAGTTACAGTATCACTGGGCCCCTTGATAGAGTAAGATTATCTGCATGCGGTATAATTACAAGAGTAATTATATTTGATAAGTCTGCTCAAGATCGAGAAAAGATTAAGTTTGCAAGGATGACACACACCTGCCTTGAAACTAATCTGATACTGTGAGATGAAAGAATTAACACGACTAAAATGTTTAGTGGATCGTGATATTGCATAAGTACAACATCGTCTGTGTAATTGGATGGTCATAGCGCAGATGTCAGATGTCTCCTATGATTATAGAAATTAAAATGGTTTTAATTCTATTTACCAACATAACACAGATCCTATTGGGTCACACCGCATAGGAGCTAAATCAGAGAATCTTAATGATTAATTATAAATAGTTATAATTAATATTATGATGGTTATAATTAATTATATATGATATGATTAAATTATATATGTCATATAAGATGACAAGCAAAAACAACGGTTGGATTTATAGACGTATACGATACGTTGTATAAAATCATACCGCAACCAAACAAATACCAAACCCTGAGAAATATAATTGTTGAGAACAATTATATGTTTATGTATATTTATATATTTTTAATTTAGATTTTAATTATAGATTATGGTTTTGAATTTGGAATGAAAGTCATTATCAAATTAAAACCTTAATTAAAAATTAATTAAATTCGTAATTAAAAATAAATAAATAAATATAAAAAATAAAAATAAAAATGTGGTCGGTATGCCAACTTGTGGCATGAAAATATCAAAGTGTTGATATGTATGAAATGTCATCAAACTTATCCATAAGGGGTATTTTTGTCCTTTCACATTTTTAAGGGTAATTTTGGTAATTTGGCACCTCCTCATTTTACTATAAATAGAGGGGTAAGGGGAGAGAGAAAGTAGCACCAAAAATCGATTCGTACTCGGTAACTCGGATTCGTATCGATAAATATATTCTCTCTTTCTCGTATACGGTTGTTTACGGGATTCGGAAAATAGTATTTTTGTGTTAGAGCGGTATTCCATATTTTGGATAACTGCGATTCACGAAGATATTTTATTTAGTCCGTATCTCGGTGAATTGTGTTTTTGCGGGATATCGCGGCTTTCGGTATTTCTGGCAGAAGAAGTAAGCCGCTCTCTGGTCGTTCTGGTGGACATCTGGTAGAGGTATCAGACGTCTGATACTCCAAGGAGAAGAGCGTCTGTGATTCGGCCGTCCGAGTCTTATGCGGTCCAATTCGAATTTGGATCAAGGTATTAATGTTATATTAATCTATTTAATTTGTAAGTAGATTAAAGTTTTAGAATTCAGTTAAGGAGTAGATCTGTTTAGGGATTAAGTAGGGTTTTGATGTTAGGGATAAACGGGAGGTGGACACCCTCTGTGGTTTATCCGACATACCCCGCTTAATCCTCGGCTTAAGTCAGACGTAAAATTTTTGTTTTACGGTATTTCCGCTGCTTAGGCCAATTGACGGGTTTTGAACTGTTCGTAACCCAACAGTGGTATCAGAGCACCGGGCTCTCCCGCTAATTGATTTTCTAAAAGTTATAACTTATGCAAATTAGGTGCATATACCGCACATCGGTTTAATTCTTTGAATTGCAGCTTAAGTCCAAAACCGAAATGAAATGAGATTTCCTCGGTTCGGTTTTACCGACTGAGAAAGTTAAATGTGATTTAAGCTTTCTGTATGTTTTATTTAAGTTTTCGTTTTATAACACTTTCAACCGCGTTTGAGTATATCTAAGAATGTGATGAAGCAATAGAGTACCCAAAGTAAGAACTGTTAATCTCCAGCCGTAAGAGATAAAGGTTATGACATGAGAGGTGTCTTAGGACTCTTTCGTCTGATCTCTTTTACGTGTCCTGATTAGCTGGCCCAAACGGGGACTTTATCACGTTACCAAATTACTCAGATGTGTTTGAAATGGCAAAATGTAACTCTTTCGCATTTCGAAAACCTTCGGATAAGTAAAGTAAATTGAGGAGCGTGATGAAGCAATAAAGTACTCAAAGTAAGAACTGTTGCGCATACGATGAGAAAGAAGGTTCTGTCTAGGAAAGATTAGAACTAATAAGGTCCCCGGTGACCCTGATCTTTCCTGGGAGCCTCTTTCCATAATACGACATCAGGCCCAAATGGGGACTTTGTCACATTACTAATTGCTTTATGGACTGGAAAGAATATCTGTTTGCAAAATCATATAAATTGTTTATGTTCTTTTAAACGGTATAAATGAGAACTGAGCATTGCTGCGAGATAAAGAATTAGAAACTGATAAATGATATACCGGACCAAATATATACGTAAATTGAGATTTACCGAGATATTACGAAATGTATAAATAAGATTTATCACTTTCAAGGAAACGTGTAAGAGCGTGATGTCAAAGATAGATTTGTGAAGGAACTCACGATGATCTTTCTGGCAGACGGTTTTTCGCGTATCCGTAAGAGTGTCTTACAATTAGTTTAAAGAACTGACTGCTTAACGAACGTAAGCTTATGAAAGAGGTTTTGATGTTAGAGATAAACGGAAGGTGGACACCCTTTGTGGTTTATCTGACATACCTTTTTAATGAAGCTTGCACCGTTAAACATAAAAACAAACCCACACGAATTAAGTAGTATGTCCTTCCTACTCTATCCTTCTCACACTATTGTTCATCGGTTGACGGTTCTCTACTCAGTAGGCGTCGCCTTTTACCTTTGGTTGTCAAGGGTTATGTAAGACATAACGAACCAAGTAGAGTGAGGTTACTTACCAATGATTTCCAAAAACGTTTTGGGCTTGGGGCAAAGTCTTCGTTAAAAACATACGATGTTTTAACGAAACCAAGAATCGCAAAGAGTTGTGATTAGCAAGATGGCTTACCTAAAATAACTAATAGCCGGGTTATGCGTAACAGCTGACTCTTATATTAGTGAAAATAGGGATCTTGGTCCTACTGCAAAAGGGAATAGAACAAATTTGCAGTGGGAGTTTTATTATTTAAATAGAACATAACATGAACAAAGCTAAAATCTTTACTTTTAACGTTGTAGAAATATGGCTAAAGAATCGTCATTCTCACTGCGTTCCCTGCTCGAGAAACAAACTCTGAAGGTGGACGGATCAAATTTTACTGATTGGTTTCGTGCCATCACCATCGTACTAAGACGCGAGAAAAAGGATTATGTTCTGAACAAACCAATCCCTGCTGGGCCTGCTGGAGGCGAAGCAGATCAGATCGCTTTTTACAACAAGCACAAAGATGATGAGCTTGATGTACAAAGTCTCCTGGTAGGAATTATGGTTCCTGAATTGCAGCGTCGATTCATGGACACTAAGACCTACGAAATGTGCGAGCAACTCAAGAACATGTTTCAAGAGCAGGCTCGTGTAGAGAAATATAAAGTGGTCACATCCCTACTTAATCATAAGTTAAATGAAGGTGGTTCTATCAGCTCTCACATGCTTCGTATGACAAGCGATGTTGAGCAGCTGCAGAAAATGAACGCTCCGTTGGAATTAGATTTTGCAACAGACGTTATCCTTCATTCCCTCCCTCCCAGCTTTTCGAATTTCATAATGAACTATCATATGCTGGGAATGGAGAAGAGTCTGCAAGAGTTGCAGGGGATGTTGAGGATCGCAGATGATGACATAAAAAAGAATACATCTGTCCTCATGATCCGGGCTGGTCAAAGAAAGGTGAAGAAATCACCGAAGAAAGTGGCCCCGAAGTACAAGGGCAAAGGGAAAAAGATTGCTAAACTCAATCCTCCCAAGGTAAAGGTATCTGATGCCTTTGACTGCTTTTACTGCAAAGTAAAGGGTCATTGGAAAAGAAACTGCCCGAAGTATCTGGCGGACGTGAAGTCTGGAAATGTTTCCAAAGCTTCATCCTCAGGTATATTTGTTGTTGAAATTAACATTACTACCTCTATTAATGATTGGGTATTAGATACTGGATCATGTGCTCATATTTGTTCAAATGTGCAGGCACTAAAGAATAGGAGGAAATTACGTAACAAGGAAGTACAACTCCAAGTTGGAAACGGAGCAAAGGTTGCAGCCGTAACCGTTGGAAATATAGAGTTGTATTTGCCAAGCGGGCTTGTATTGGAACTAGAAAATGTTTATTTTGTTCCTAGCATTTCCAAGAACATCATTTCGATCTCATGTTTAGAGACGAATGGGTTCTCTTTTGTAATAGAGAACAATAGTTGCTCAATATATAAAAGAAAGTTATATTATGGATCCTCTTGTATGATGAATGGTCTGTATATATTGCAATTGGAAAAACCCGTGTTCAACATAACTAATAAACGACTCAAAGCGTCTCATGAAAGCACAACTTACATGTGGCATTGTCGCCTTGGTCATATAAACGAGAAACGCATCGAGAAGTTGCATAAAGATGGACTTCTTGGAAATTTTGATCTTGAATCAATTAACACGTGCGAATCTTGTTTACGTGGAAAAATGACCAAAACGCCTTTCTCCAAAAAGGGCGAAAGGGCAAGTGACTTACTAGGACTCGTACATACTGATGTATGCGGACCTATGAGTACTTGTACAAGAAATGGTTATTCGTACTTTATCACGTTTACTGATGATTACAGTAGATACGGTTATGTCTACTTGATGAGACATAAGTCCGAATCCTTTGAAAAGTTCAAGGAATTCAAGGCTGAAGTAGAAAATCAATTAAACAAGAGTATTAAAGCCTTACGATCTGATCGTGGAGGCGAATACTTGAGTTATGAGTTTATAACGTACTTAAAACAATGTGGAATAGTTTCACAACTCACGCCTCCAGGAACACCACAATGGAATGGTGTTTCTGAGAGACGAAATCGAACCTTGCTAGACATGGTCCGATCTATGATGAGTAATGCCACTCTTCCGAAATCTTTTTGGGGGTACGCACTAGAAACTACAGCACGAACGATAAATATGGTCTCGTCTAAGTCAGTAGAAAAGACTCCATACGAGTTATGGTTTGGGAAAGCCCCAAATATGTCTTATTTTAAAATATGGGGTTGCGAAGTATTTGTCAAACGTCCGACGTCTGGCAAACTTGATCCCAAGTCTGACAAATGCTTTTTCGTAGGATATCCTAAGGAAACGAAAGGATATTATTTCTATCACCAGGCCGAGAACAAAATAGTTGTTGCTCGTATTGGTGTATTTTTGGAAAAACAGTTTCTCGCAAAAGGAAGTAGTGGGAGTAATGTAATACTTGAAGAAATTCGAGATACATCGCACAATACAGTATCTGAACGAGATCAGATTAACCCACCACTTGATACTTCGATTGAAGAGTATATGGAAGAATCAAATCCACAAGTAGTTGTGGAGAAGGTTCTAGTCCCGAGCTCAAGTACTTCAACGCAAGTTGAAGTAGAACCAAATCCGCAAATAGTTGCAGATCAAGTTCAACAACCTGAAGGTCAAGTGCTACGTAGGTCTGCAAGAATAGTCCGAGCACCTGAGAGGTACTTGGGACTACACGAGGTCTCAGTATATGATACTGAAGATCCTATGACCTATGCGGAAGCGATAGATAGGCCCGACTCTGATAAATGGCTAGAGGCCTTGGAATCCGAAATACAATCCATGTATGACAACACGGTGTGGAACCTAGTTGTGCCATTTGATGGGGTGAAACCCATAGCAAACAAATGGATTTTTAAAAGAAAAACAGACATGGATGGTAAGTTGACTATATACAAAGCACGGTTGGTTGCGAAAGGTTTCAAACAAATTCAAGGAGTTGATTATGATGAAACTTTTTCGCCCGTGGCTATGTTTAAGTCAATTCGGATACTCCTAGCAATTGCCGCATTTCATGATTATGAAATATGGCAGATGGATGTCAAAACCGCCTTCTTAAATGGAAATTTAGAAGAGGATGTGTATATGACACAACCTGAGGGTTTTGAGGATCCAAATAACGCTGGGAAGATATGCAAGCTTCGTAAATCAATTTATGGATTGAAGCAAGCATCACGGAGTTGGAATCTTCGGTTTGACGAAGAAATCAAAAAGTTTGACTTCGTCAGATGCGAAGAAGAACCATGTGTGTACAGAAAAACTAGTGGGAGTGCCATCGCATTTTTAATCTTATATGTAGATGACATACTCCTAATGGGAAACGATATTCCTATGTTGCAAAAGGCTAAGTCTTCATTAAAGAAAGTGTTCTCAATGAAGGACTTAGGCGAGGCTGTCTATATACTAGGCATAAAGATCTATCGTGATAGATCGAAAAGACTTATAGGATTAAGTCAAAGCACGTACATTGACAAAGTGCTAAACAGGTTTAGCATGCAGGATTCTAAGAAAGGATTCCTGCCAATGAATCATGGTGCGCAGCTTAGCAAGACTCAGTGTCCTTCGACAACTGATGAGCGAAGCATAATGAGTAAAGTGCCATACGCTTCAGCTATAGGCTCTATCATGTACGCCATGTTGTGCACTCGCCCTGATGTCTCGTACGCTTTAAGTGTGACGAGTAGATATCAGGCTAATCCAGGCATGGAGCACTAGAATGCTGCAAAGAATATCTTTAAGTACTTAAGAAGAACTAAGGATATATTTATCGTCTATGGTGGTGACTCCGAGCTCATGATAAACGGTTACACAGATGCAAGTTTCCAAACTGATCGAGATGATTCGAGATCACAATCCGGGTACGTGTTCATACTCAACGGAGGGGCTGTGAGCTGGAAGAGCTCAAAGCAGGAGACTACAGCAGACTCAACAATCGAAGCTGAGTACATAGCTGCATCCGAAGCAGCAAAAGAAGGGTTTTGGATCAAGAAGTTCCTTAGCGAACTTGGAGTGGTTCCCAGTGCTCAAGGACCTGTGGACCTCTATTGTGATAACAATGGAGCTATAGCTCAGGCCAAAGAACCGAGATCGCACTCGAGATCCAAGCATGTTTTACGACGTTATCACCTGATACGAGAAATCGTAAATAGAGGTGATGTAAAGATATGTAGAGTTGACACAGCCAGCAACACAGCTGATCCACTCACGAAACCTCTTCCTCAAGCCAAGCACCAGTTGCATACAACTTCTATGGGTCTGAGACACATAGGAGATTGGTTATGAGTTTTTCTTTAGATCTATGAGATTTTTTGAAATTTAGAGATTCGTGTAACTAGAGCCTACGATGATTGGCTTCTAGCTTAAGTGGGAGATTATTAGTTTGTAATAATCTAGAAGTCAATAATACGATAAATTATCATAAAGCTTTGTTCATGAATTGAGTGATTAATAAACTGTCATTTTGTTACCTTGAGTATTATTGAATTTATGAATCATTCCTTTATCTG
>CAXKVX010000477.1:7500-85997 GCA_964058865.1 Eleocharis quinqueflora | reverse complement strand
AGAGTACTTTATTTATGGGTGGTAAAAAATCATGAAAACAACACAAAGCATTTAGGCTTCTTTAAGAAATGTTTCTAATCAAAGTACTTCATTTAGGATTGATAATCATTCAAGAAAACACCACAATGCACTTATACCTCTATGAGAAGGGTTTCTAATCAGAGTACTTCATTTATGGGTGGTAAAAAATCAAGAAAACACCACAAAGCATTTATGCTTCTATGGGAAGTGTTTTTAATCACAATACTTCATTTGAGGGTCGTAACAAATCAAGAAAACACCACAAAGCATTTATGCTTCTATAAGAAGTGTTTCTAATCAAAGTACTTCATTTTCGGGTGATAACCATTCAAGAAAACAGCACAAAGCACTTATGCTTCTATAAGAAGTGTTTCTAATCAAAGTACTTCATTTATGGGTGGTAACAAATCAAGAAAACACCACAAAGCATTTATGCTTCTATAAGAAGTGTTTATAATCAAAGTACTTCATTTCCGGGTGATAACCATTCAAGAAAACACTACAAAACACTTATGCTTCTATGAGAAGTGTTTCTAATCAGAGTACTTTATTTATGGGTGGTAAAAAATCATGAAAACTCCACAAAGCATTTATGCTTCTTTAAGAAGTGTTTCTAATCAAAGTACTTCATTTAGGGTTGATAATCATTCAAGAAAACACCACAATGCACTTATACTTCTATGAGAAGTGTTTCTAATCAGAGTACTTCATTTATGGGTGGTAAAAAATCAAGAAAACACCACAAAGCATTTATGCTTCTATGGGAAGTGTTTCTAATCACAATACTTCATTTGAGGGTGGTAACAAATCAAGAAAACACCACAAAGCATTTATGCTTCTATAAGAAGTGCTTCTAATCAATGTACTTCATTTCCGGGTGATAACCATTCAAGAAAACACCAGAAAGCACTTATACTTCTATGAGAAGTGTTTCTAATCAGAGTACTTTATTTATGGGTGGTAAAAAATCATGAAAACACCACAAAGCATTTATGCTTCTTTAAGAAATGTTTGTAATCAAAGTACTTCATTTAGGGTTGATAATCATTCAAGAAAACACCACAATGCACTTATACTTCTATGAGAAGTGTTTCTAATCAGAGTACTTCATTTATGGTTGGTAAAAAATCAAGAAAACACCACAAAGCATTTATGCTTCTATGGGAAGTGTTTCTAATCACAATACTTCATTTGAGGGTGGTAACAAATCAAGAAAACACCACAAAGCATTTATGCTTCTATAAGAAGTGTTAATAATCAAAGTACTTCATTTCCGGGTGATAACCATTCAAGAAAACACCACAAAGCACTTATACTTCTATGAGAAGTGTTTCTAATCAGAGTACTTCATTTATGGGTGGTAACAAATCAAGAAAACACCACAAAGCATTTATGCTTCTATAAGAAGTGTTTATAATCAAAGTACTTCATTTCCGGGTGATAACCATTCAAGAAAACACTACAAAACACTTATGCTTCTATGAGAAGTGTTTCTAATCAGAGTACTTTATTTATGGGTGGTAAAAAATCATGAAAACAACACAAAGCATTTAGGCTTCTTTAAGAAATGTTTCTAATCAAAGTACTTCATTTAGGATTGATAATCATTCAAGAAAACACCACAATGCACTTATACCTCTATGAGAAGGGTTTCTAATCAGAGTACTTCATTTATGGGTGGTAAAAAATCAAGAAAACACCACAAAGCATTTATGCTTCTATGGGAAGTGTTTTTAATCACAATACTTCATTTGAGGGTCGTAACAAATCAAGAAAACACCACAAAGCATTTATGCTTCTATAAGAAGTGTTTCTAATCAAAGTACTTCATTTTCGGGTGATAACCATTCAAGAAAACAGCACAAAGCACTTATGCTTCTATAAGAAGTGTTTCTAATCAAAGTACTTCATTTATGGGTGGTAACAAATCAAGAAAACACCACAAAGCATTTATGCTTCTATAAGAAGTGTTTATAATCAAAGTACTTCATTTCCGGGTGATAACCATTCAAGAAAACACTACAAAACACTTATGCTTCTATGAGAAGTGTTTCTAATCAGAGTACTTTATTTATGGGTGGTAAAAAATCATGAAAACAACACAAAGCATTTAGGCTTCTTTAAGAAATGTTTCTAATCAAAGTACTTCATTTAGGGTTGATAATCATTCAAGAAAACACCAAAATGCACTTATACCTCTATGAGAAGGGTTTCTAATCAGAGTACTTCATTTATGGGTGGTAAAAAATCAAGAAAACACCACAAAGCATTTATGCTTCTATGGGAAGTGTTTTTAATCACAATACTTCATTTGAGGGTCGTAACAAATCAAGAAAACACCACAAAGCATTTATGCTTCTATAAGAAGTGTTTCTAATCAAAGTACTTCATTTTCGGGTGATAACCATTCAAGAAAACAGCACAAAGCACTTATGCTTCTATAAGAAGTGTTTCTAATCAAAGTACTTCATTTATGGGTGGTAACAAATCAAGAAAACACCACAAAGCATTTATGCTTCTATAAGAAGTGTTTATAATCAAAGTACTTCATTTACGGGTGATAACCATTCAAGAAAACATCAGAAAGCACTTATACTTCTATGAGCAGTGTTTCTAATCAGAGTACTTCATTTGAGGGTGGTAACAAATCAAGAAAACACCAGAAATCATTTATGCTTCTATAAGAAGTGTTTATAATCAAAGTACTTCATTTCCGGGTGATAACCATTCAAGAAAACACCACAAAGCACTTATACTTCTATGAGAAGTGTTACTAATCAGAGTACTTCATTTATGGGTGGTAACCAATCAAGAAAAAACCACAAAGCATTTATGCTTCGATGGGAAGTGTTTCTAATCACAGTACTTCATTTACGGGTGATAACCATTCAAGAAAACAACACAAAGCACTTATACTTCTATGAGAAGTGTTTCTAATCAGAGTACTTAATTTATGGGTGGTAACAAATCAAGAAAACACCACAAAGCATTTATGCTTCTATGAGAAGTGTTTCTAATCAAAGTACTTCATTTAGGGTTGATAATCATTCAAGAAAACACCACAATGCACTTATACTTCTATGAGAAGGGTTTCTAATCAGAGTACTTCATTTATGGGTGGTAAAAAATCAAGAAAACACCACAAAGCATTTATGCTTCTATGGGAAGTGTTTTTAATCACAATACTTCATTTGAGGGTGGTAACAAATCAAGAAAACACCACAAAGCATTTATGATTCTATAAGAAGTGTTTCTAATCAAAGTACTTCATTTTCGGGTGATAACCATTCAAGAAAACAGCACAAAGCACTTATGCTTCTATAAGAAGTGTTTCTAATCAAAGTACTTCATTTATGGGTGGTAACAAATCAAGAAAACACCACAAAGCATTTATGCTTCTATAAGAAGTGTTTATAATCAAAGTACTTCATTTCCGGGTGATAACCATTCAAGAAAACACTACAAAACACTTATGCTTCTATGAGAAGTGTTTCTAATCAGAGTACTTTATTTATGGGTGGTAAAAAATCATGAAAACTCCACAAAGCATTTATGCTTCTTTAAGAAGTGTTTCTAATCAAAGTACTTCATTTAGGGTTGATAATCATTCAAGAAAACACCACAATGCACTTATACTTCTATGAGAAGTGTTTCTAATCAGAGTACTTCATTTATGGGTGGTAAAAAATCAAGAAAACACCACAAAGCATTTATGCTTCTATAAGAAGTGCTTCTAATCAAAGTACTTCATTTCCGGGTGATAACCATTCAAGAAAACACCAGAAAGCACTTATACTTCTATGAGAAGTGTTTCTAATCAGAGTACTTTATTTATGGGTGGTAAAAAATCATGAAAACACCACAAAGCATTTATGCTTCTTTAAGAAATGTTTGTAATCAAAGTACTTCATTTAGGGTTGATAATCATTCAAGAAAACACCACAATGCACTTATACTTCTATGAGAAGTGTTTCTAATCAGAGTACTTCATTTATGGTTGGTAAAAAATCAAGAAAACACCACAAAGCATTTATGCTTCTATGGGAAGTGTTTCTAATCACAATACTTCATTTGAGGGTGGTAACAAATCAAGAAAACACCACAAAGCATTTATGCTTCTATAAGAAGTGCTTCTAATCAAAGTACTTCATTTCCGGGTGATAACCATTCAAGAAAACACCAGAAAGCACTTATACTTCTATGAGAAGTGTTTCTAATCAGAGTACTTCATTTATGGGTGTTAACCAATCAAGAAAATACCACAAAGCATTTACGCTTCTATGAGAAGTGTTTCTAATCAAAGTACTTCATTTACGGGTGATAACCATTCAAGAAAACACTATAAAAACATGCTTCTAGAGAAGTGTTTCTAATCAGAGTACTTCATTTATGAGTGGTAAATATTCGAAAAAACACCACAAAGCCCTTATACTTCTTTGAGAAGTGTTTCTAATCAGAGTACTTCATTTATGGGTGGTAACCAATCAAGAAAATACCACAAAGCAATTATGCTTCTATGAGAAGTGTTTCTAATCAAAGTACTTCATTTACGGGTGATAACCATTCAAGAAAACATCAGAAAGCACTTATACTTCTATGAGAAGTGTTTCTAATCAGAGTACTTCATTTGAGGGTGGTAACAAATCAAGAAAACACCACAAAGCATTTATGCTTCTATAAGAAGTGTTAATAATCAAAGTACTTCATTTCCGGGTGATAACCATTCAAGAAAACACCACAAAGCACTTATACTTCTATGAGAAGTGTTTCTAATCAGAGTACTTCATTTATGGGTGGTAACAAATCAAGAAAACACCACAAAGCATTTATGCTTCTATAAGAAGTGTTTATAATCAAAGTACTTCATTTCCGGGTGATAACCATTCAAGAAAACACTACAAAACACTTATGCTTCTATGAGAAGTGTTTCTAATCAGAGTACTTTATTTATGGGTGGTAAAAAATCATGAAAACAACACAAAGCATTTAGGCTTCTTTAAGAAATGTTTCTAATCAAAGTACTTCATTTAGGGTTGATAATCATTCAAGAAAACACCACAATGCACTTATACCTCTATGAGAAGGGTTTCTAATCAGAGTACTTCATTTATGGGTGGTAAAAAATCAAGAAAACACCACAAAGCATTTATGCTTCTATGGGAAGTGTTTTTAATCACAATACTTCATTTGAGGGTCGTAACAAATCAAGAAAACACCACAAAGCATTTATGCTTCTATAAGAAGTGTTTCTAATCAAAGTACTTCATTTTCGGGTGATAACCATTCAAGAAAACAGCACAAAGCACTTATGCTTCTATAAGAAGTGTTTCTAATCAAAGTACTTCATTTATGGGTGGTAACAAATCAAGAAAACACCACAAAGCATTTATGCTTCTATAAGAAGTGTTTATAATCAAAGTACTTCATTTACGGGTGATAACCATTCAAGAAAACATCAGAAAGCACTTATACTTCTATGAGCAGTGTTTCTAATCAGAGTACTTCATTTGAGGGTGGTAACAAATCAAGAAAACACCAGAAATCATTTATGCTTCTATAAGAAGTGTTTATAATCAAAGTACTTCATTTCCGGGTGATAACCATTCAAGAAAACACCACAAAGCACTTATACTTCTATGAGAAGTGTTACTAATCAGAGTACTTCATTTATGGGTGGTAACCAATCAAGAAAAAACCACAAAGCATTTATGCTTCGATGGGAAGTGTTTCTAATCACAGTACTTCATTTACGGGTGATAACCATTCAAGAAAACAACACAAAGCACTTATACTTCTATGAGAAGTGTTTCTAATCAGAGTACTTAATTTATGGGTGGTAACAAATCAAGAAAACACCACAAAGCATTTATGCTTCTATGAGAAGTGTTTCTAATCAAAGTACTTCATTTAGGGTTGATAATCATTCAAGAAAACACCACAATGCACTTATACTTCTATGAGAAGGGTTTCGAATCAGAGTACTTCATTTATGGGTGGTAAAAAATCAAGAAAACACCACAAAGCATTTATGCTTCTATGGGAAGTGTTTTTAATCACAATACTTCATTTGAGGGTGGTAACAAATCAAGAAAACACCACAAAGCATTTATGATTCTATAAGAAGTGTTTCTAATCAAAGTACTTCATTTTCGGGTGATAACCATTCAAGAAAACAGCACAAAGCACTTATGCTTCTATAAGAAGTGTTTCTAATCAAAGTACTTCATTTATGGGTGGTAACAAATCAAGAAAACACCACAAAGCATTTATGCTTCTATAAGAAGTGTTTATAATCAAAGTACTTCATTTCCGGGTGATAACCATTCAAGAAAACACTACAAAACACTTATGCTTCTATGAGAAGTGTTTCTAATCAGAGTACTTTATTTATGGGTGGTAAAAAATCATGAAAACTCCACAAAGCATTTATGCTTCTTTAAGAAGTGTTTCTAATCAAAGTACTTCATTTAGGGTTGATAATCATTCAAGAAAACACCACAATGCACTTATACTTCTATGAGAAGTGTTTCTAATCAGAGTACTTCATTTATGGGTGGTAAAAAATCAAGAAAACACCACAAAGCATTTATGCTTCTATAAGAAGTGCTTCTAATCAAAGTACTTCATTTCCGGGTGATAACCATTCAAGAAAACACCAGAAAGCACTTATACTTCTATGAGAAGTGTTTCTAATCAGAGTACTTTATTTATGGGTGGTAAAAAATCATGAAAACACCACAAAGCATTTATGCTTCTTTAAGAAATGTTTGTAATCAAAGTACTTCATTTAGGGTTGATAATCATTCAAGAAAACACCACAATGCACTTATACTTCTATGAGAAGTGTTTCTAATCAGAGTACTTCATTTATGGTTGGTAAAAAATCAAGAAAACACCACAAAGCATTTATGCTTCTATGGGAAGTGTTTCTAATCACAATACTTCATTTGAGGGTGGTAACAAATCAAGAAAACACCACAAAGCATTTATGCTTCTATAAGAAGTGCTTCTAATCAAAGTACTTCATTTCCGGGTGATAACCATTCAAGAAAACACCAGAAAGCACTTATACTTCTATGAGAAGTGTTTCTAATCAGAGTACTTCATTTATGGGTGTTAACCAATCAAGAAAATACCACAAAGCATTTACGCTTCTATGAGAAGTGTTTCTAATCAAAGTACTTCATTTACGGGTGATAACCATTCAAGAAAACACTATAAAAACATGCTTCTAGAGAAGTGTTTCTAATCAGAGTACTTCATTTATGAGTGGTAAATATTCGAAAAAACACCACAAAGCCCTTATACTTCTTTGAGAAGTGTTTCTAATCAGAGTACTTCATTTATGGGTGGTAACCAATCAAGAAAATACCACAAAGCAATTATGCTTCTATGAGAAGTGTTTCTAATCAAAGTACTTCATTTACGGGTGATAACCATTCAAGAAAACATCAGAAAGCACTTATACTTCTATGAGCAGTGTTTCTAATCAGAGTACTTCATTTGAGGGTGGTAACAAATCAAGAAAACACCAGAAATCATTTATGCTTCTATAAGAAGTGTTTATAATCAAAGTACTTCATTTCCGGGTGATAACCATTCAAGAAAACACCACAAAGCACTTATACTTCTATGAGAAGTGTTACTAATCAGAGTACTTCATTTATGGGTGGTAACCAATCAAGAAAAAACCACAAAGCATTTATGCTTCGATGGGAAGTGTTTCTAATCACAGTACTTCATTTACGGGTGATAACCATTCAAGAAAACAACACAAAGCACTTATACTTCTATGAGAAGTGTTTCTAATCAGAGTACTTAATTTATGGGTGGTAACAAATCAAGAAAACACCACAAAGCATTTACGCTTCTATGAGAAGTGTTTCTAATCAAAGTACTTCATTTAGGGTTGATAATCATTCAAGAAAACACCACAATGCACTTATACTTCTATGAGAAGGGTTTCTAATCAGAGTACTTCATTTATGGGTGGTAAAAAATCAAGAAAACACCACAAAGCATTTATGCTTCTATGGGAAGTGTTTTTAATCACAATACTTCATTTGAGGGTGGTAACAAATCAAGAAAACACCACAAAGCATTTATGCTTCTATAAGAAGTGTTTCTAATCAAAGTACTTCATTTTCGGGTGATAACCATTCAAGAAAACAGCACAAAGCACTTATGCTTCTATAAGAAGTGTTTCTAATCAAAGTACTTCATTTATGGGTGGTAACAAATCAAGAAAACACCACAAAGCATTTATGCTTCTATAAGAAGTGTTTATAATCAAAGTACTTCATTTCCGGGTGATAACCATTCAAGAAAACACTACAAAACACTTATGCTTCAATGAGAAGTGTTTCTAATCAGAGTACTTTATTTAGGGGTGGTAAAAAATCATGAAAACTCCACAAAGCATTTTTGCTTCTTTAAGAAGTGTTTCTAATCAAAGTACTTCATTTAGGGTTGATAATCATTCAAGAAAACACCACAATGCACTTATACTTCTATGAGAAGTGTTTCTAATCAGAGTACTTCATTTATGGGTGGTAAAAAATCAAGAAAACACCACAAAGCATTTATGCTTCTATGGGAAGTGTTTCTAATCACAATACTTCATTTGAGGGTGGTAACAAATCAAGAAAACACCACAAAGCATTTATGCTTCTATAAGAAGTGCTTCTAATCAAAGTACTTCATTTCCGGGTGATAACCATTCAAGAAAACACCAGAAAGCACTTATACTTCTATGAGAAGTGTTTCTAATCAGAGTACTTTATTTATGGGTGGTAAAAAATCATGAAAACACCACAAAGCATTTATGCTTCTTTAAGAAATGTTTGTAATCAAAGTACTTCATTTAGGGTTGATAATCATTCAAGAAAACACCACAATGCACTTATACTTCTATGAGAAGTGTTTCTAATCAGAGTACTTCATTTATGGTTGGTAAAAAATCAAGAAAACACCACAAAGCATTTATGCTTCTATGGGAAGTGTTTCTAATCACAATACTTCATTTGAGGGTGGTAACAAATCAAGAAAACATCACAAAGCATTTATGCTTCTATAAGAAGTGCTTCTAATCAAAGTACTTCATTTCCGGGTGATAACCATTCAAGAAAACACCAGAAAGCACTTATACTTCTATGAGAAGTGTTTCTAATCAGAGTACTTCATTTATGGGTGTTAACCAATCAAGAAAATACCACAAAGCATTTACGCTTCTATGAGAAGTGTTTCTAATCAAAGTACTTCATTTACGGGTGATAACCATTCAAGAAAACACTATAAAAACATGCTTCTAGAGAAGTGTTTCTAATCAGAGTACTTCATTTATGAGTGGTAAATATTCGAAAAAACACCACAAAGCCCTTATACTTCTTTGAGAAGTGTTTCTAATCAGAGTACTTCATTTATGGGTGGTAACCAATCAAGAAAATACCACAAAGCAATTATGCTTCTATGAGAAGTGTTTCTAATCAAAGTACTTCATTTACGGGTGATAACCATTCAAGAAAACATCAGAAAGCACTTATACTTCTATGAGCAGTGTTTCTAATCAGAGTACTTCATTTGAGGGTGGTAACAAATCAAGAAAACACCAGAAATCATTTATGCTTCTATAAGAAGTGTTTATAATCAAAGTACTTCATTTCCGGGTGATAACCATTCAAGAAAACACCACAAAGCACTTATACTTCTATGAGAAGTGTTACTAATCAGAGTACTTCATTTATGGGTGGTAACCAATCAAGAAAAAACCACAAAGCATTTATGCTTCGATGGGAAGTGTTTCTAATCACAGTACTTCATTTACGGGTGATAACCATTCAAGAAAACAACACAAAGCACTTATACTTCTATGAGAAGTGTTTCTAATCAGAGTACTTAATTTATGGGTGGTAACAAATCAAGAAAACACCACAAAGCATTTACGCTTCTATGAGAAGTGTTTCTAATCAAAGTACTTCATTTAGGGTTGATAATCATTCAAGAAAACACCACAATGCACTTATACTTCTATGAGAAGGGTTTCTAATCAGAGTACTTCATTTATGGGTGGTAAAAAATCAAGAAAACACCACAAAGCATTTATGCTTCTATGGGAAGTGTTTTTAATCACAATACTTCATTTGAGGGTGGTAACAAATCAAGAAAACACCACAAAGCATTTATGCTTCTATAAGAAGTGTTTCTAATCAAAGTACTTCATTTTCGGGTGATAACCATTCAAGAAAACAGCACAAAGCACTTATGCTTCTATAAGAAGTGTTTCTAATCAAAGTACTTCATTTATGGGTGGTAACAAATCAAGAAAACACCACAAAGCATTTATGCTTCTATAAGAAGTGTTAATAATCAAAGTACTTCATTTCCGGGTGATAACCATTCAAGAAAACACCACAAAGCACTTATACTTCTATGAGAAGTGTTTCTAATCAGAGTACTTCATTTATGGGTGGTAACAAATCAAGAAAACACCACAAAGCATTTATGCTTCTATGGGAAGTGTTTCTAATCACAATACTTCATTTGAGGGTGGTAACAAATCAAGAAAACACCACAAAGCATTTATGCTTCTATAAGAAGTGCTTCTAATCAAAGTACTTCATTTCCGGGTGATAACCATTCAAGAAAACACCAGAAAGCACTTATACTTCTATGAGAAGTGTTTCTAATCAGAGTACTTTATTTATGGGTGGTAAAAAATCATGAAAACACCACAAAGCATTTATGCTTCTTTAAGAAATGTTTGTAATCAAAGTACTTCATTTAGGGTTGATAATCATTCAAGAAAACACCACAATGCACTTATACTTCTATGAGAAGTGTTTCTAATCAGAGTACTTCATTTATGGTTGGTAAAAAATCAAGAAAACACCACAAAGCATTTATGCTTCTATGGGAAGTGTTTCTAATCACAATACTTCATTTGAGGGTGGTAACAAATCAAGAAAACATCACAAAGCATTTATGCTTCTATAAGAAATGCTTCTAATCAAAGTACTTCATTTCCGGGTGATAACCATTCAAGAAAACACCAGAAAGCACTTATACTTCTATGAGAAGTGTTTCTAATCAGAGTACTTCATTTATGGGTGTTAACCAATCAAGAAAATACCACAAAGCATTTACGCTTCTATGAGAAGTGTTTCTAATCAAAGTACTTCATTTACGGGTGATAACCATTCAAGAAAACACTATAAAAACATGCTTCTAGAGAAGTGTTTCTAATCAGAGTACTTCATTTATGAGTGGTAAATATTCGAAAAAACACCACAAAGCCCTTATACTTCTTTGAGAAGTGTTTCTAATCAGAGTACTTCATTTATGGGTGGTAACCAATCAAGAAAATACCACAAAGCAATTATGCTTCTATGAGAAGTGTTTCTAATCAAAGTACTTCATTTACGGGTGATAACCATTCAAGAAAACATCAGAAAGCACTTATACTTCTATGAGCAGTGTTTCTAATCAGAGTACTTCATTTGAGGGTGGTAACAAATCAAGAAAACACCAGAAATCATTTATGCTTCTATAAGAAGTGTTTATAATCAAAGTACTTCATTTCCGGGTGATAACCATTCAAGAAAACACCACAAAGCACTTATACTTCTATGAGAAGTGTTACTAATCAGAGTACTTCATTTATGGGTGGTAACCAATCAAGAAAAAACCACAAAGCATTTATGCTTCGATGGGAAGTGTTTCTAATCACAGTACTTCATTTACGGGTGATAACCATTCAAGAAAACAACACAAAGCACTTATACTTCTATGAGAAGTGTTTCTAATCAGAGTACTTAATTTATGGGTGGTAACAAATCAAGAAAACACCACAAAGCATTTACGCTTCTATGAGAAGTGTTTCTAATCAAAGTACTTCATTTAGGGTTGATAATCATTCAAGAAAACACCACAATGCACTTATACTTCTATGAGAAGGGTTTCTAATCAGAGTACTTCATTTATGGGTGGTAAAAAATCAAGAAAACACCACAAAGCATTTATGCTTCTATGGGAAGTGTTTTTAATCACAATACTTCATTTGAGGGTGGTAACAAATCAAGAAAACACCACAAAGCATTTATGCTTCTATAAGAAGTGTTAATAATCAAAGTACTTCATTTCCGGGTGATAACCATTCAAGAAAACACCACAAAGCACTTATACTTCTATGAGAAGTGTTTCTAATCAGAGTACTTCATTTATGGGTGGTAACAAATCAAGAAAACACCACAAAGCATTTATGCTTCTATAAGAAGTGTTTATAATCAAAGTACTTCATTTCCGGGTGATAACCATTCAAGAAAACACTACAAAACACTTATGCTTCTATGAGAAGTGTTTCTAATCAGAGTACTTTATTTATGGGTGGTAAAAAATCATGAAAACAACACAAAGCATTTAGGCTTCTTTAAGAAATGTTTCTAATCAAATTACTTCATTTAGGGTTGATAATCATTCAAGAAAACACCACAATGCACTTATACCTCTATGAGAAGGGTTTCTAATCAGAGTACTTCATTTATGGGTGGTAAAAAATCAAGAAAACACCACAAAGCATTTATGCTTCTATGGGAAGTGTTTTTAATCACAATACTTCATTTGAGGGTCGTAACAAATCAAGAAAACACCACAAAGCATTTATGCTTCTATAAGAAGTGTTTCTAATCAAAGTACTTCATTTTCGGGTGATAACCATTCAAGAAAACAGCACAAAGCACTTATGCTTCTATAAGAAGTGTTTCTAATCAAAGTACTTTATTTATGGGTGGTAACAAATCAAGAAAACACCACAAAGCATTTATGCTTCTATAAGAAGTGTTTATAATCAAAGTACTTCATTTACGGGTGATAACCATTCAAGAAAATATCAGAAAGCACTTATACTTCTATGAGCAGTGTTTCTAATCAGAGTACTTCATTTGAGGGTGGTAACAAATCAAGAAAACACCAGAAATCATTTATGCTTCTATAAGAAGTGTTTATAATCAAAGTACTTCATTTCCGGGTGATAACCATTCAAGAAAACACCACAAAGCACTTATACTTCTATGAGAAGTGTTACTAATCAGAGTACTTCATTTATGGGTGGTAACCAATCAAGAAAAAACCACAAAGCATTTATGCTTCGATGGGAAGTGTTTCTAATCACAGTACTTCATTTACGGGTGATAACCATTCAAGAAAACAACACAAAGCACTTATACTTCTATGAGAAGTGTTTCTAATCAGAGTACTTAATTTATGGGTGGTAACAAATCAAGAAAACACCACAAAGCATTTATGCTTCTATGAGAAGTGTTTCTAATCAAAGTACTTCATTTAGGGTTGATAATCATTCAAGAAAACACCACAATGCACTTATACTTCTATGAGAAGGGTTTCTAATCAGAGTACTTCATTTATGGGTGGTAAAAAATCAAGAAAACACCACAAAGCATTTATGCTTCTATGGGAAGTGTTTTTAATCACAATACTTCATTTGAGGGTGGTAACAAATCAAGAAAACACCACAAAGCATTTATGCTTCTATAAGAAGTGTTTCTAATCAAAGTACTTCATTTTCGGGTGATAACCATTCAAGAAAACAGCACAAAGCACTTATGCTTCTATAAGAAGTGTTTCTAATCAAAGTACTTCATTTATGGGTGGTAACAAATCAAGAAAACACCACAAAGCATTTATGCTTCTATAAGAAGTGTTTATAATCAAAGTACTTCATTTCCGGGTGATAACCATTCAAGAAAACACTACAAAACACTTATGCTTCTATGAGAAGTGTTTCTAATCAGAGTACTTTATTTATGGGTGGTAAAAAATCATGAAAACAACACAAAGCATTTAGGCTTCTTTAAGAAATGTTTCTAATCAAAGTACTTCATTTAGGGTTGATAATCATTCAAGAAAACACCACAATGCACTTATACCTCTATGAGAAGGGTTTCTAATCAGAGTACTTCATTTATGGGTGGTAAAAAATCAAGAAAACACCACAAAGCATTTATGCTTCTATGGGAAGTGTTTTTAATCACAATACTTCATTTGAGGGTCGTAACAAATCAAGAAAACACCACAAAGCATTTATGCTTCTATAAGAAGTGTTTCTAATCAAAGTACTTCATTTTCGGGTGATAACCATTCAAGAAAACAGCACAAAGCACTTATGCTTCTATAAGAAGTGTTTCTAATCAAAGTACTTCATTTATGGGTGGTAACAAATCAAGAAAACACCACAAAGCATTTATGCTTCTATAAGAAGTGTTTATAATCAAAGTACTTCATTTACGGGTGATAACCATTCAAGAAAATATCAGAAAGCACTTATACTTCTATGAGCAGTGTTTCTAATCAGAGTACTTCATTTGAGGGTGGTAACAAATCAAGAAAACACCAGAAATCATTTATGCTTCTATAAGAAGTGTTTATAATCAAAGTACTTCATTTCCGGGTGATAACCATTCAAGAAAACACCACAAAGCACTTATACTTCTATGAGAAGTGTTACTAATCAGAGTACTTCATTTATGGGTGGTAACCAATCAAGAAAAAACCACAAAGCATTTATGCTTCGATGGGAAGTGTTTCTAATCACAGTACTTCATTTACGGGTGATAACCATTCAAGAAAACAACACAAAGCACTTATACTTCTATGAGAAGTGTTTCTAATCAGAGTACTTAATTTATGGGTGGTAACAAATCAAGAAAACACCACAAAGCATTTACGCTTCTATGAGAAGTGTTTCTAATCAAAGTACTTCATTTAGGGTTGATAATCATTCAAGAAAACACCACAATGCACTTATACTTCTATGAGAAGGGTTTCTAATCAGAGTACTTCATTTATGGGTGGTAAAAAATCAAGAAAACACCACAAAGCATTTATGCTTCTATGGGAAGTGTTTTTAATCACAATACTTCATTTGAGGGTGGTAACAAATCAAGAAAACACCACAAAGCATTTATGCTTCTATAAGAAGTGTTAATAATCAAAGTACTTCATTTCCGGGTGATAACCATTCAAGAAAACACCACAAAGCACTTATACTTCTATGAGAAGTGTTTCTAATCAGAGTACTTCATTTATGGGTGGTAACAAATCAAGAAAACACCACAAAGCATTTATGCTTCTATAAGAAGTGTTTATAATCAAAGTACTTCATTTCCGGGTGATAACCATTCAAGAAAACACTACAAAACACTTATGCTTCTATGAGAAGTGTTTCTAATCAGAGTACTTTATTTATGGGTGGTAAAAAATCATGAAAACAACACAAAGCATTTAGGCTTCTTTAAGAAATGTTTCTAATCAAATTACTTCATTTAGGGTTGATAATCATTCAAGAAAACACCACAATGCACTTATACCTCTATGAGAAGGGTTTCTAATCAGAGTACTTCATTTATGGGTGGTAAAAAATCAAGAAAACACCACAAAGCATTTATGCTTCTATGGGAAGTGTTTTTAATCACAATACTTCATTTGAGGGTCGTAACAAATCAAGAAAACACCACAAAGCATTTATGCTTCTATAAGAAGTGTTTCTAATCAAAGTACTTCATTTTCGGGTGATAACCATTCAAGAAAACAGCACAAAGCACTTATGCTTCTATAAGAAGTGTTTCTAATCAAAGTACTTTATTTATGGGTGGTAACAAATCAAGAAAACACCACAAAGCATTTATGCTTCTATAAGAAGTGTTTATAATCAAAGTACTTCATTTACGGGTGATAACCATTCAAGAAAATATCAGAAAGCACTTATACTTCTATGAGCAGTGTTTCTAATCAGAGTACTTCATTTGAGGGTGGTAACAAATCAAGAAAACACCAGAAATCATTTATGCTTCTATAAGAAGTGTTTATAATCAAAGTACTTCATTTCCGGGTGATAACCATTCAAGAAAACACCACAAAGCACTTATACTTCTATGAGAAGTGTTACTAATCAGAGTACTTCATTTATGGGTGGTAACCAATCAAGAAAAAACCACAAAGCATTTATGCTTCGATGGGAAGTGTTTCTAATCACAGTACTTCATTTACGGGTGATAACCATTCAAGAAAACAACACAAAGCACTTATACTTCTATGAGAAGTGTTTCTAATCAGAGTACTTAATTTATGGGTGGTAACAAATCAAGAAAACACCACAAAGCATTTATGCTTCTATGAGAAGTGTTTCTAATCAAAGTACTTCATTTAGGGTTGATAATCATTCAAGAAAACACCACAATGCACTTATACTTCTATGAGAAGGGTTTCTAATCAGAGTACTTCATTTATGGGTGGTAAAAAATCAAGAAAACACCACAAAGCATTTATGCTTCTATGGGAAGTGTTTTTAATCACAATACTTCATTTGAGGGTGGTAACAAATCAAGAAAACACCACAAAGCATTTATGCTTCTATAAGAAGTGTTTCTAATCAAAGTACTTCATTTTCGGGTGATAACCATTCAAGAAAACAGCACAAAGCACTTATGCTTCTATAAGAAGTGTTTCTAATCAAAGTACTTCATTTATGGGTGGTAACAAATCAAGAAAACACCACAAAGCATTTATGCTTCTATAAGAAGTGTTTATAATCAAAGTACTTCATTTCCGGGTGATAACCATTCAAGAAAACACTACAAAACACTTATGCTTCTATGAGAAGTGTTTCTAATCAGAGTACTTTATTTATGGGTGGTAAAAAATCATGAAAACAACACAAAGCATTTAGGCTTCTTTAAGAAATGTTTCTAATCAAAGTACTTCATTTAGGGTTGATAATCATTCAAGAAAACACCACAATGCACTTATACCTCTATGAGAAGGGTTTCTAATCAGAGTACTTCATTTATGGGTGGTAAAAAATCAAGAAAACACCACAAAGCATTTATGCTTCTACGGGAAGTGTTTTTAATCACAATACTTCATTTGAGGGTCGTAACAAATCAAGAAAACACCACAAAGCATTTATGCTTCTATAAGAAGTGTTTCTAATCAAAGTACTTCATTTTCGGGTGATAACCATTCAAGAAAACAGCACAAAGCACTTATGCTTCTATAAGAAGTGTTTCTAATCAAAGTACTTCATTTATGGGTGGTAACAAATCAAGAAAACACCACAAAGCATTTATGCTTCTATAAGAAGTGTTTATAATCAAAGTACTTCATTTACGGGTGATAACCATTCAAGAAAATATCAGAAAGCACTTATACTTCTATGAGCAGTGTTTCTAATCAGAGTACTTCATTTGAGGGTGGTAACAAATCAAGAAAACACCAGAAATCATTTATGCTTCTATAAGAAGTGTTTATAATCAAAGTACTTCATTTCCGGGTGATAACCATTCAAGAAAACACCACAAAGCACTTATACTTCTATGAGAAGTGTTACTAATCAGAGTACTTCATTTATGGGTGGTAACCAATCAAGAAAAAACCACAAAGCATTTATGCTTCGATGGGAAGTGTTTCTAATCACAGTACTTCATTTACGGGTGATAACCATTCAAGAAAACAACACAAAGCACTTATACTTCTATGAGAAGTGTTTCTAATCAGAGTACTTAATTTATGGGTGGTAACAAATCAAGAAAACACCACAAAGCATTTATGCTTCTATGAGAAGTGTTTCTAATCAAAGTACTTCATTTAGGGTTGATAATCATTCAAGAAAACACCACAATGCACTTATACTTCTATGAGAAGGGTTTCTAATCAGAGTACTTCATTTATGGGTGGTAAAAAATCAAGAAAACACCACAAAGCATTTATGCTTCTATAAGAAGTGCTTCTAATCAAAGTACTTCATTTCCGGGTGATAACCATTCAAGAAAACACCAGAAAGCATTTATGCTTCTATGAGAAGGGTTTCTAATCAGAGTACTTCATTTATGGGTGGTAAAAAATCAAGAAAACACCACAAAGCATTTATGCTTCTATGGGAAGTGTTTTTAATCACAATACTTCATTTGAGGGTGGTAACAAATCAAGAAAACACCACAAAGCATTTATGCTTCTATAAGAAGTGTTTCTAATCAAAGTACTTCATTTTCGGGTGATAACCATTCAAGAAAACAGCACAAAGCACTTATGCTTCTATAAGAAGTGTTTCTAATCAAAGTACTTCATTTATGGGTGGTAACAAATCAAGAAAACACCACAAAGCATTTATGCTTCTATAAGAAGTGTTTATAATCAAAGTACTTCATTTCCGGGTGATAACCATTCAAGAAAACACTACAAAACACTTATGCTTCAATGAGAAGTGTTTCTAATCAGAGTACTTTATTTAGGGGTGGTAAAAAATCATGAAAACTCCACAAAGCATTTTTGCTTCTTTAAGAAGTGTTTCTAATCAAAGTACTTCATTTAGGGTTGATAATCATTCAAGAAAACACCACAATGCACTTATACTTCTATGAGAAGTGTTTCTAATCAGAGTACTTCATTTATGGGTGGTAAAAAATCAAGAAAACACCACAAAGCATTTATGCTTCTATGGGAAGTGTTTCTAATCACAATACTTCATTTGAGGGTGGTAACAAATCAAGAAAACACCACAAAGCATTTATGCTTCTATAAGAAGTGCTTCTAATCAAAGTACTTCATTTCCGGGTGATAACCATTCAAGAAAACACCAGAAAGCACTTATACTTCTATGAGAAGTGTTTCTAATCAGAGTACTTTATTTATGGGTGGTAAAAAATCATGAAAACACCACAAAGCATTTATGCTTCTTTAAGAAATGTTTGTAATCAAAGTACTTCATTTAGGGTTGATAATCATTCAAGAAAACACCACAATGCACTTATACTTCTATGAGAAGTGTTTCTAATCAGAGTACTTTATTTATGGTTGGTAAAAAATCAAGAAAACACCACAAAGCATTTATGCTTCTATGGGAAGTGTTTCTAATCACAATACTTCATTTGAGGGTGGTAACAAATCAAGAAAACACCACAAAGCATTTATGCTTCTATAAGAAGTGCTTCTAATCAAAGTACTTCATTTCCGGGTGATAACCATTCAAGAAAACACCAGAAAGCACTTATACTTCTATGAGAAGTGTTTCTAATCAGAGTACTTCATTTATGGGTGTTAACCAATCAAGAAAATACCACAAAGCATTTACGCTTCTATGAGAAGTGTTTCTAATCAAAGTACTTCATTTTCGGGTGATAACCATTCAAGAAAACAGCACAATAAAAACATGCTTCTAGAGAAGTGTTTCTAATCAGAGTACTTCATTTATGAGTGGTAAATATTCGAAAAAACACCACAAAGCCCTTATACTTCTTTGAGAAGTGTTTCTAATCAGAGTACTTCATTTATGGGTGGTAACCAATCAAGAAAATACCACAAAGCAATTATGCTTCTATGAGAAGTGTTTCTAATCAAAGTACTTCATTTACGGGTGATAACCATTCAAGAAAACATCAGAAAGCACTTATACTTCTATGAGAAGTGTTACTAATCAGAGTACTTCATTTATGGGTGGTAACCAATCAAGAAAAAACCACAAAGCATTTATGCTTCGATGGGAAGTGTTTCTAATCACAGTACTTCATTTACGGGTGATAACCATTCAAGAAAACAACACAAAGCACTTATACTTCTATGAGAAGTGTTTCTAATCAGAGTACTTAATTTATGGGTGGTAACAAATCAAGAAAACACCACAAAGCATTTACGCTTCTATGAGAAGTGTTTCTAATCAAAGTACTTCATTTAGGGTTGATAATCATTCAAGAAAACACCACAATGCACTTATACTTCTATGAGAAGGGTTTCTAATCAGAGTACTTCATTTATGGGTGGTAAAAAATCAAGAAAACACCACAAAGCATTTATGCTTCTATGGGAAGTGTTTTTAATCACAATACTTCATTTGAGGGTGGTAACAAATCAAGAAAACACCACAAAGCATTTATGCTTCTATAAGAAGTGTTTCTAATCAAAGTACTTCATTTTCGGGTGATAACCATTCAAGAAAACAGCACAAAGCACTTATGCTTCTATAAGAAGTGTTTCTAATCAAAGTACTTCATTTATGGGTGGTAACAAATCAAGAAAACACCACAAAGCATTTATGCTTCTATAAGAAGTGTTTATAATCAAAGTACTTCATTTCCGGGTGATAACCATTCAAGAAAACACTACAAAACACTTATGCTTCAATGAGAAGTGTTTCTAATCAGAGTACTTTATTTAGGGGTGGTAAAAAATCATGAAAACTCCACAAAGCATTTTTGCTTCTTTAAGAAGTGTTTCTAATCAAAGTACTTCATTTAGGGTTGATAATCATTCAAGAAAACACCACAATGCACTTATACTTCTATGAGAAGTGTTTCTAATCAGAGTACTTCATTTATGGGTGGTAAAAAATCAAGAAAACACCACAAAGCATTTATGCTTCTATGGGAAGTGTTTCTAATCACAATACTTCATTTGAGGGTGGTAACAAATCAAGAAAACACCACAAAGCATTTATGCTTCTATAAGAAGTGCTTCTAATCAAAGTACTTCATTTCCGGGTGATAACCATTCAAGAAAACACCAGAAAGCACTTATACTTCTATGAGAAGTGTTTCTAATCAGAGTACTTTATTTATGGGTGGTAAAAAATCATGAAAACACCACAAAGCATTTATGCTTCTTTAAGAAATGTTTGTAATCAAAGTACTTCATTTAGGGTTGATAATCATTCAAGAAAACACCACAATGCACTTATACTTCTATGAGAAGTGTTTCTAATCAGAGTACTTTATTTATGGTTGGTAAAAAATCAAGAAAACACCACAAAGCATTTATGCTTCTATGGGAAGTGTTTCTAATCACAATACTTCATTTGAGGGTGGTAACAAATCAAGAAAACACCACAAAGCATTTATGCTTCTATAAGAAGTGCTTCTAATCAAAGTACTTCATTTCCGGGTGATAACCATTCAAGAAAACACCAGAATGCACTTATACTTCTATGAGAAGTGTTTCTAATCAGAGTACTTCATTTATGGGTGTTAACCAATCAAGAAAATACCACAAAGCATTTACGCTTCTATGAGAAGTGTTTCTAATCAAAGTACTTCATTTACGGGTGATAACCATTCAAGAAAACACTATAAAAACATGCTTCTAGAGAAGTGTTTCTAATCAGAGTACTTCATTTATGAGTGGTAAATATTCGAAAAAACACCACAAAGCCCTTATACTTCTTTGAGAAGTGTTTCTAATCAGAGTACTTCATTTATGGGTGGTAACCAATCAAGAAAATACCACAAAGCAATTATGCTTCTATGAGAAGTGTTTCTAATCAAAGTACTTCATTTACGGGTGATAACCATTCAAGAAAACATCAGAAAGCACTTATACTTCTATGAGCAGTGTTTCTAATCAGAGTACTTCATTTGAGGGTGGTAACAAATCAAGAAAACACCAGAAATCATTTATGCTTCTATAAGAAGTGTTTATAATCAAAGTACTTCATTTCCGGGTGATAACCATTCAAGAAAACACCACAAAGCACTTATACTTCTATGAGAAGTGTTACTAATCAGAGTACTTCATTTATGGGTGGTAACCAATCAAGAAAAAACCACAAAGCATTTATGCTTCGATGGGAAGTGTTTCTAATCACAGTACTTCATTTACGGGTGATAACCATTCAAGAAAACAACACAAAGCACTTATACTTCTATGAGAAGTGTTTCTAATCAGAGTACTTAATTTATGGGTGGTAACAAATCAAGAAAACACCACAAAGCATTTACGCTTCTATGAGAAGTGTTTCTAATCAAAGTACTTCATTTAGGGTTGATAATCATTCAAGAAAACACCACAATGCACTTATACTTCTATGAGAAGGGTTTCTAATCAGAGTACTTCATTTATGGGTGGTAAAAAATCAAGAAAACACCACAAAGCATTTATGCTTCTATGGGAAGTGTTTTTAATCACAATACTTCATTTGAGGGTGGTAACAAATCAAGAAAACACCACAAAGCATTTATGCTTCTATAAGAAGTGTTAATAATCAAAGTACTTCATTTCCGGGTGATAACCATTCAAGAAAACACCACAAAGCACTTATACTTCTATGAGAAGTGTTTCTAATCAGAGTACTTCATTTATGGGTGGTAACAAATCAAGAAAACACCACAAAGCATTTATGCTTCTATAAGAAGTGTTTATAATCAAAGTACTTCATTTCCGGGTGATAACCATTCAAGAAAACACTACAAAACACTTATGCTTCTATGAGAAGTGTTTCTAATCAGAGTACTTTATTTATGGGTGGTAAAAAATCATGAAAACAACACAAAGCATTTAGGCTTCTTTAAGAAATGTTTCTAATCAAATTACTTCATTTAGGGTTGATAATCATTCAAGAAAACACCACAATGCACTTATACCTCTATGAGAAGGGTTTCTAATCAGAGTACTTCATTTATGGGTGGTAAAAAATCAAGAAAACACCACAAAGCATTTATGCTTCTATGGGAAGTGTTTTTAATCACAATACTTCATTTGAGGGTCGTAACAAATCAAGAAAACACCACAAAGCATTTATGCTTCTATAAGAAGTGTTTCTAATCAAAGTACTTCATTTTCGGGTGATAACCATTCAAGAAAACAGCACAAAGCACTTATGCTTCTATAAGAAGTGTTTCTAATCAAAGTACTTCATTTATGGGTGGTAACAAATCAAGAAAACACCACAAAGCATTTATGCTTCTATAAGAAGTGTTTATAATCAAAGTACTTCATTTACGGGTGATAACCATTCAAGAAAATATCAGAAAGCACTTATACTTCTATGAGCAGTGTTTCTAATCAGAGTACTTCATTTGAGGGTGGTAACAAATCAAGAAAACACCAGAAATCATTTATGCTTCTATAAGAAGTGTTTATAATCAAAGTACTTCATTTCCGGGTGATAACCATTCAAGAAAACACCACAAAGCACTTATACTTCTATGAGAAGTGTTACTAATCAGAGTACTTCATTTATGGGTGGTAACCAATCAAGAAAAAACCACAAAGCATTTATGCTTCGATGGGAAGTGTTTCTAATCACAGTACTTCATTTACGGGTGATAACCATTCAAGAAAACAACACAAAGCACTTATACTTCTATGAGAAGTGTTTCTAATCAGAGTACTTAATTTATGGGTGGTAACAAATCAAGAAAACACCACAAAGCATTTATGCTTCTATGAGAAGTGTTTCTAATCAAAGTACTTCATTTAGGGTTGATAATCATTCAAGAAAACACCACAATGCACTTATACTTCTATGAGAAGGGTTTCTAATCAGAGTACTTCATTTATGGGTGGTAAAAAATCAAGAAAACACCACAAAGCATTTATGCTTCTATGGGAAGTGTTTTTAATCACAATACTTCATTTGAGGGTGGTAACAAATCAAGAAAACACCACAAAGCATTTATGCTTCTATAAGAAGTGTTTCTAATCAAAGTACTTCATTTTCGGGTGATAACCATTCAAGAAAACAGCACAAAGCACTTATGCTTCTATAAGAAGTGTTTCTAATCAAAGTACTTCATTTATGGGTGGTAACAAATCAAGAAAACACCACAAAGCATTTATGCTTCTATAAGAAGTGTTTATAATCAAAGTACTTCATTTCCGGGTGATAACCATTCAAGAAAACACTACAAAACACTTATGCTTCTATGAGAAGTGTTTCTAATCAGAGTACTTTATTTATGGGTGGTAAAAAATCATGAAAACAACACAAAGCATTTAGGCTTCTTTAAGAAATGTTTCTAATCAAAGTACTTCATTTAGGGTTGATAATCATTCAAGAAAACACCACAATGCACTTATACCTCTATGAGAAGGGTTTCTAATCAGAGTACTTCATTTATGGGTGGTAAAAAATCAAGAAAACACCACAAAGCATTTATGCTTCTATGGGAAGTGTTTTTAATCACAATACTTCATTTGAGGGTCGTAACAAATCAAGAAAACACCACAAAGCATTTATGCTTCTATAAGAAGTGTTTCTAATCAAAGTACTTCATTTTCGGGTGATAACCATTCAAGAAAACAGCACAAAGCACTTATGCTTCTATAAGAAGTGTTTCTAATCAAAGTACTTCATTTATGGGTGGTAACAAATCAAGAAAACACCACAAAGCATTTATGCTTCTATAAGAAGTGTTTATAATCAAAGTACTTCATTTACGGGTGATAACCATTCAAGAAAATATCAGAAAGCACTTATACTTCTATGAGCAGTGTTTCTAATCAGAGTACTTCATTTGAGGGTGGTAACAAATCAAGAAAACACCAGAAATCATTTATGCTTCTATAAGAAGTGTTTATAATCAAAGTACTTCATTTCCGGGTGATAACCATTCAAGAAAACACCACAAAGCACTTATACTTCTATGAGAAGTGTTACTAATCAGAGTACTTCATTTATGGGTGGTAACCAATCAAGAAAAAACCACAAAGCATTTATGCTTCGATGGGAAGTGTTTCTAATCACAGTACTTCATTTACGGGTGATAACCATTCAAGAAAACAACACAAAGCACTTATACTTCTATGAGAAGTGTTTCTAATCAGAGTACTTAATTTATGGGTGGTAACAAATCAAGAAAACACCACAAAGCATTTATGCTTCTATGAGAAGTGTTTCTAATCAAAGTACTTCATTTAGGGTTGATAATCATTCAAGAAAACACCACAATGCACTTATACTTCTATGAGAAGGGTTTCTAATCAGAGTACTTCATTTATGGGTGGTAAAAAATCAAGAAAACACCACAAAGCATTTATGCTTCTATGGGAAGTGTTTTTAATCACAATACTTCATTTGAGGGTGGTAACAAATCAAGAAAACACCACAAAGCATTTATGCTTCTATAAGAAGTGTTTCTAATCAAAGTACTTCATTTTCGGGTGATAACCATTCAAGAAAACAGCACAAAGCACTTATGCTTCTATAAGAAGTGTTTCTAATCAAAGTACTTCATTTATGGGTGGTAACAAATCAAGAAAACACCACAAAGCATTTATGCTTCTATAAGAAGTGTTTATAATCAAAGTACTTCATTTCCGGGTGATAACCATTCAAGAAAACACTACAAAACACTTATGCTTCTATGAGAAGTGTTTCTAATCAGAGTACTTTATTTATGGGTGGTAAAAAATCATGAAAACAACACAAAGCATTTAGGCTTCTTTAAGAAATGTTTCTAATCAAAGTACTTCATTTAGGGTTGATAATCATTCAAGAAAACACCACAATGCACTTATACTTCTATGAGAAGGGTTTCTAATCAGAGTACTTCATTTATGGGTGGTAACAAATCAACAAAACACCACAAAGCATTTATGCTTCTATAAGAAGTGTTTATAATCAAAGTACTTCATTTCCGGGTGATAACTATTCAAGAAAACACCACAAAGCACTTATACTTCTATGAGAAGTGTTTCTAATCAGAGTACTTCATTTATGGGTGGTAACAAATCAAAAAAACACCACAAAGAATTTACGTTTCTATGAGAAGTGTTTCTAATCAAAGAACGTCATTTACGGGTGATAACCATTCAAGAAAATACTACAAAACACTTATGCTTCTATGAGAAGTGTTTCTAATCAGAGTACTTCATTTATGGGTGGTAAAAAATCAAGAAAACACCACAAAGCATTTATGCTTCTATGGGAAGTGTTTTTAATCACAATACTTCATTTGAGGGTCGTAACAAATCAAGAAAACACCACAAAGCATTTATGCTTCTATAAGAAGTGTTTCTAATCAAAGTACTTCATTTCCGGGTGATAACCATTCAAGAAAACACCACAAAGCACTTATGCTTCTATAAGAAGTGTTTCTAATCAAAGTGCTTCATTTATGGGTGGTAACAAATCAAGAAAACACCACAAAGCATTTATGCTTCTTTAAGAAATGTTTGTAATCAAAGTACTTCATTTAGGGTTGATAATCATTCAAGAAAACACCACAATGCACTTATACTTCTATGAGAAGTGTTTCTAATCAGAGTACTTCATTTATGGTTGGTAAAAAATCAAGAAAACACCACAAAGCATTTATGCTTCTATGGGAAGTGTTTCTAATCACAATACTTCATTTGAGGGTGGTAACAAATCAAGAAAACACCACAAAGCATTTATGCTTCTATAAGAAGTGCTTCTAATCAAAGTACTTCATTTCCGGGTGATAACCATTCAAGAAAACACCAGAAAGCACTTATACTTCTATGAGAAGTGTTTCTAATCAGAGTACTTCATTTATGGGTGTTAACCAATCAAGAAAATACCACAAAGCATTTACGCTTCTATGAGAAGTGTTTCTAATCAAAGTACTTCATTTACGGGTGATAACCATTCAAGAAAACACTATAAAAACATGCTTCTAGAGAAGTGTTTCTAATCAGAGTACTTCATTTATGAGTGGTAAATATTCGAAAAAACACCACAAAGCCCTTATACTTCTTTGAGAAGTGTTTCTAATCAGAGTACTTCATTTATGGGTGGTAACCAATCAAGAAAATACCACAAAGCAATTATGCTTCTATGAGAAGTGTTTCTAATCAAAGTACTTCATTTACGGGTGATAACCATTCAAGAAAACATCAGAAAGCACTTATACTTCTATGAGCAGTGTTTCTAATCAGAGTACTTCATTTGAGGGTGGTAACAAATCAAGAAAACACCAGAAATCATTTATGCTTCTATAAGAAGTGTTTATAATCAAAGTACTTCATTTCCGGGTGATAACCATTCAAGAAAACACCACAAAGCACTTATACTTCTATGAGAAGTGTTACTAATCAGAGTACTTCATTTATGGGTGGTAACCAATCAAGAAAAAACCACAAAGCATTTATGCTTCGATGGGAAGTGTTTCTAATCACAGTACTTCATTTACGGGTGATAACCATTCAAGAAAACAACACAAAGCACTTATACTTCTATGAGAAGTGTTTCTAATCAGAGTACTTAATTTATGGGTGGTAACAAATCAAGAAAACACCACAAAGCATTTACGCTTCTATGAGAAGTGTTTCTAATCAAAGTACTTCATTTAGGGTTGATAATCATTCAAGAAAACACCACAATGCACTTATACTTCTATGAGAAGGGTTTCTAATCAGAGTACTTCATTTATGGGTGGTAAAAAATCAAGAAAACACCACAAAGCATTTATGCTTCTATGGGAAGTGTTTTTAATCACAATACTTCATTTGAGGGTGGTAACAAATCAAGAAAACACCACAAAGCATTTATGCTTCTATAAGAAGTGTTAATAATCAAAGTACTTCATTTCCGGGTGATAACCATTCAAGAAAACACCACAAAGCACTTATACTTCTATGAGAAGTGTTTCTAATCAGAGTACTTCATTTATGGGTGGTAACAAATCAAGAAAACACCACAAAGCATTTATGCTTCTATAAGAAGTGTTTATAATCAAAGTACTTCATTTCCGGGTGATAACCATTCAAGAAAACACTACAAAACACTTATGCTTCTATGAGAAGTGTTTCTAATCAGAGTACTTTATTTATGGGTGGTAAAAAATCATGAAAACAACACAAAGCATTTAGGCTTCTTTAAGAAATGTTTCTAATCAAATTACTTCATTTAGGGTTGATAATCATTCAAGAAAACACCACAATGCACTTATACTTCTATGAGAAGTGTTTCTAATCAGAGTACTTCATTTATGGTTGGTAAAAAATCAAGAAAACACCACAAAGCATTTATGCTTCTATGGGAAGTGTTTCTAATCACAATACTTCATTTGAGGGTGGTAACAAATCAAGAAAACACCACAAAGCATTTATGCTTCTATAAGAAGTGCTTCTAATCAAAGTACTTCATTTCCGGGTGATAACCATTCAAGAAAACACCAGAAAGCACTTATACTTCTATGAGAAGTGTTTCTAATCAGAGTACTTCATTTATGGGTGTTAACCAATCAAGAAAATACCACAAAGCATTTACGCTTCTATGAGAAGTGTTTCTAATCAAAGTACTTCATTTACGGGTGATAACCATTCAAGAAAACACTATAAAAACATGCTTCTAGAGAAGTGTTTCTAATCAGAGTACTTCATTTATGAGTGGTAAATATTCGAAAAAACACCACAAAGCCCTTATACTTCTTTGAGAAGTGTTTCTAATCAGAGTACTTCATTTATGGGTGGTAACCAATCAAGAAAATACCACAAAGCAATTATGCTTCTATGAGAAGTGTTTCTAATCAAAGTACTTCATTTACGGGTGATAACCATTCAAGAAAACATCAGAAAGCACTTATACTTCTATGAGCAGTGTTTCTAATCAGAGTACTTCATTTGAGGGTGGTAACAAATCAAGAAAACACCAGAAATCATTTATGCTTCTATAAGAAGTGTTTATAATCAAAGTACTTCATTTCCGGGTGATAACCATTCAAGAAAACACCACAAAGCACTTATACTTCTATGAGAAGTGTTACTAATCAGAGTACTTCATTTATGGGTGGTAACCAATCAAGAAAAAACCACAAAGCATTTATGCTTCGATGGGAAGTGTTTCTAATCACAGTACTTCATTTACGGGTGATAACCATTCAAGAAAACAACACAAAGCACTTATACTTCTATGAGAAGTGTTTCTAATCAGAGTACTTAATTTATGGGTGGTAACAAATCAAGAAAACACCACAAAGCATTTACGCTTCTATGAGAAGTGTTTCTAATCAAAGTACTTCATTTAGGGTTGATAATCATTCAAGAAAACACCACAATGCACTTATACTTCTATGAGAAGGGTTTCTAATCAGAGTACTTCATTTATGGGTGGTAAAAAATCAAGAAAACACCACAAAGCATTTATGCTTCTATGGGAAGTGTTTTTAATCACAATACTTCATTTGAGGGTGGTAACAAATCAAGAAAACACCACAAAGCATTTATGCTTCTATAAGAAGTGTTAATAATCAAAGTACTTCATTTCCGGGTGATAACCATTCAAGAAAACACCACAAAGCACTTATACTTCTATGAGAAGTGTTTCTAATCAGAGTACTTCATTTATGGGTGGTAACAAATCAAGAAAACACCACAAAGCATTTATGCTTCTATAAGAAGTGTTTATAATCAAAGTACTTCATTTCCGGGTGATAACCATTCAAGAAAACACTACAAAACACTTATGCTTCTATGAGAAGTGTTTCTAATCAGAGTACTTTATTTATGGGTGGTAAAAAATCATGAAAACAACACAAAGCATTTAGGCTTCTTTAAGAAATGTTTCTAATCAAATTACTTCATTTAGGGTTGATAATCATTCAAGAAAACACCACAATGCACTTATACCTCTATGAGAAGGGTTTCTAATCAGAGTACTTCATTTATGGGTGGTAAAAAATCAAGAAAACACCACAAAGCATTTATGCTTCTATGGGAAGTGTTTTTAATCACAATACTTCATTTGAGGGTCGTAACAAATCAAGAAAACACCACAAAGCATTTATGCTTCTATAAGAAGTGTTTCTAATCAAAGTACTTCATTTTCGGGTGATAACCATTCAAGAAAACAGCACAAAGCACTTATGCTTCTATAAGAAGTGTTTCTAATCAAAGTACTTCATTTATGGGTGGTAACAAATCAAGAAAACACCACAAAGCATTTATGCTTCTATAAGAAGTGTTTATAATCAAAGTACTTCATTTACGGGTGATAACCATTCAAGAAAACAACACAAAGCACTTATACTTCTATGAGAAGTGTTTCTAATCAGAGTACTTAATTTATGGGTGGTAACAAATCAAGAAAACACCACAAAGCATTTACGCTTCTATGAGAAGTGTTTCTAATCAAAGTACTTCATTTAGGGTTGATAATCATTCAAGAAAACACCACAATGCACTTATACTTCTATGAGAAGGGTTTCTAATCAGAGTACTTCATTTATGGGTGGTAAAAAATCAAGAAAACACCACAAAGCATTTATGCTTCTATGGGAAGTGTTTTTAATCACAATACTTCATTTGAGGGTGGTAACAAATCAAGAAAACACCACAAAGCATTTATGCTTCTATAAGAAGTGTTAATAATCAAAGTACTTCATTTCCGGGTGATAACCATTCAAGAAAACACCACAAAGCACTTATACTTCTATGAGAAGTGTTTCTAATCAGAGTACTTCATTTATGGGTGGTAACAAATCAAGAAAACACCACAAAGCATTTATGCTTCTATAAGAAGTGTTTATAATCAAAGTACTTCATTTCCGGGTGATAACCATTCAAGAAAACACTACAAAACACTTATGCTTCTATGAGAAGTGTTTCTAATCAGAGTACTTTATTTATGGGTGGTAAAAAATCATGAAAACAACACAAAGCATTTAGGCTTCTTTAAGAAATGTTTCTAATCAAATTACTTCATTTAGGGTTGATAATCATTCAAGAAAACACCACAATGCACTTATACTTCTATGAGAAGTGTTTCTAATCAGAGTACTTCATTTATGGTTGGTAAAAAATCAAGAAAACACCACAAATCATTTATGCTTCTATGGGAAGTGTTTCTAATCACAATACTTCATTTGAGGGTGGTAACAAATCAAGAAAACACCACAAAGCATTTATGCTTCTATAAGAAGTGCTTCTAATCAAAGTACTTCATTTCCGGGTGATAACCATTCAAGAAAACACCAGAAAGCACTTATACTTCTATGAGAAGTGTTTCTAATCAGAGTACTTCATTTATGGGTGTTAACCAATCAAGAAAATACCACAAAGCATTTACGCTTCTATGAGAAGTGTTTCTAATCAAAGTACTTCATTTACGGGTGATAACCATTCAAGAAAACACTATAAAAACATGCTTCTAGAGAAGTGTTTCTAATCAGAGTACTTCATTTATGAGTGGTAAATATTCGAAAAAACACCACAAAGCCCTTATACTTCTTTGAGAAGTGTTTCTAATCAGAGTACTTCATTTATGGGTGGTAACCAATCAAGAAAATACCACAAAGCAATTATGCTTCTATGAGAAGTGTTTCTAATCAAAGTACTTCATTTACGGGTGATAACCATTCAAGAAAACATCAGAAAGCACTTATACTTCTATGAGCAGTGTTTCTAATCAGAGTACTTCATTTGAGGGTGGTAACAAATCAAGAAAACACCAGAAATCATTTATGCTTCTATAAGAAGTGTTTATAATCAAAGTACTTCATTTCCGGGTGATAACCATTCAAGAAAACACCACAAAGCACTTATACTTCTATGAGAAGTGTTACTAATCAGAGTACTTCATTTATGGGTGGTAACCAATCAAGAAAAAACCACAAAGCATTTATGCTTCGATGGGAAGTGTTTCTAATCACAGTACTTCTTTTACGGGTGATAACCATTCAAGAAAACAACACAAAGCACTTATACTTCTATGAGAAGTGTTTCTAATCAGAGTACTTAATTTATGGGTGGTAACAAATCAAGAAAACACCACAAAGCATTTACGCTTCTATGAGAAGTGTTTCTAATCAAAGTACTTCATTTAGGGTTGATAATCATTCAAGAAAACACCACAATGCACTTATACTTCTATGAGAAGGGTTTCTAATCAGAGTACTTCATTTATGGGTGGTAAAAAATCAAGAAAACACCACAAAGCATTTATGCTTCTATGGGAAGTGTTTTTAATCACAATACTTCATTTGAGGGTGGTAACAAATCAAGAAAACACCACAAAGCATTTATGCTTCTATAAGAAGTGTTAATAATCAAAGTACTTCATTTCCGGGTGATAACCATTCAAGAAAACACCACAAAGCACTTATACTTCTATGAGAAGTGTTTCTAATCAGAGTACTTCATTTATGGGTGGTAACAAATCAAGAAAACACCACAAAGCATTTATGCTTCTATAAGAAGTGTTTATAATCAAAGTACTTCATTTCCGGGTGATAACCATTCAAGAAAACACTACAAAACACTTATGCTTCTATGAGAAGTGTTTCTAATCAGAGTACTTTATTTATGGGTGGTAAAAAATCATGAAAACAACACAAAGCATTTAGGCTTCTTTAAGAAATGTTTCTAATCAAATTACTTCATTTAGGGTTGATAATCATTCAAGAAAACACCACAATGCACTTATACCTCTATGAGAAGGGTTTCTAATCAGAGTACTTCATTTATGGGTGGTAAAAAATCAAGAAAACACCACAAAGCATTTATGCTTCTATGGGAAGTGTTTTTAATCACAATACTTCATTTGAGGGTCGTAACAAATCAAGAAAACACCACAAAGCATTTATGCTTCTATAAGAAGTGTTTCTAATCAAAGTACTTCATTTTCGGGTGATAACCATTCAAGAAAACAGCACAAAGCACTTATGCTTCTATAAGAAGTGTTTCTAATCAAAGTACTTCATTTATGGGTGGTAACAAATCAAGAAAACACCACAAAGCATTTATGCTTCTATAAGAAGTGTTTATAATCAAAGTACTTCATTTACGGGTGATAACCATTCAAGAAAATATCAGAAAGCACTTATACTTCTATGAGCAGTGTTTCTAATCAGAGTACTTCATTTGAGGGTGGTAACAAATCAAGAAAACACCAGAAATCATTTATGCTTCTATAAGAAGTGTTTATAATCAAAGTACTTCATTTCCGGGTGATAACCATTCAAGAAAACACCACAAAGCACTTATACTTCTATGAGAAGTGTTACTAATCAGAGTACTTCATTTATGGGTGGTAACCAATCAAGAAAAAACCACAAAGCATTTATGCTTCGATGGGAAGTGTTTCTAATCACAGTACTTCATTTACGGATGATAACCATTCAAGAAAACAACACAAAGCACTTATACTTCTATGAGAAGTGTTTCTAATCAGAGTACTTAATTTATGGGTGGTAACAAATCAAGAAAACACCACAAAGCATTTATGCTTCTATGAGAAGTGTTTCTAATCAAAGTACTTCATTTAGGGTTGATAATCATTCAAGAAAACACCACAATGCACTTATACTTCTATGAGAAGGGTTTCTAATCAGAGTACTTCATTTATGGGTGGTAAAAAATCAAGAAAACACCACAAAGCATTTATGCTTCTATGGGAAATGTTTTTAATCACAATACTTCATTTGAGGGTGGTAACAAATCAAGAAAACACCACAAAGCATTTATGCTTCTATAAGAAGTGTTTCTAATCAAAGTACTTCATTTTCGGGTGATAACCATTCAAGAAAACAGCACAAAGCACTTATGCTTCTATAAGAAGTGTTTCTAATCAAAGTACTTCATTTATGGGTGGTAACAAATCAAGAAAACACCACAAAGCATTTATGCTTCTATAAGAAGTGTTTATAATCAAAGTACTTCATTTCCGGGTGATAACCATTCAAGAAAACACTACAAAACACTTATGCTTCTATGAGAAGTGTTTCTAATCAGAGTACTTTATTTATGGGTGGTAAAAAATCATGAAAACAACACAAAGCATTTAGGCTTCTTTAAGAAATGTTTCTAATCAAAGTACTTCATTTAGGGTTGATAATCATTCAAGAAAACACCACAATGCACTTATACCTCTATGAGAAGGGTTTCTAATCAGAGTACTTCATTTATGGGTGGTAAAAAATCAAGAAAACACCACAAAGCATTTATGCTTCTATGGGAAGTGTTTTTAATCACAATACTTCATTTGAGGGTCGTAACAAATCAAGAAAACACCACAAAGCATTTATGCTTCTATAAGAAGTGTTTCTAATCAAAGTACTTCATTTTCGGGTGATAACCATTCAAGAAAACAGCACAAAGCACTTATGCTTCTATAAGAAGTGTTTCTAATCAAAGTACTTCATTTATGGGTGGTAACAAATCAAGAAAACACCACAAAGCATTTATGCTTCTATAAGAAGTGTTTATAATCAAAGTACTTCATTTCCGGGTGATAACCATTCAAGAAAACACTACAAAACACTTATGCTTCTATGAGAAGTGTTTCTAATCAGAGTACTTTATTTATGGGTGGTAACAAATCAAGAAAACACCAGAAATCATTTATGCTTCTATAAGAAGTGTTTCTAATCAAAGTACTTCATTTTCGGGTGATAACCATTCAAGAAAACAGCACAAAGCACTTATGCTTCTATAAGAAGTGTTTCTAATCAAAGTACTTCATTTATGGGTGGTACCAAATCAAGAAAACACCACAAAGCATTTGTGCTTCTATAAGAAGTGTTTATAATCAAAGTACTTCATTTTCGGGTAATAACCATTCAAGAAAACACTACAAAACACTTATGCTTCTATGAGAAGTGTTTCTAATCAGAGTACTTTATTTATGGGTGGTAAAAAATCAAGAAAACACCACAAAGCATTTATGCTTCTATGGGAAGTGTTTTTAATCACAATACTTCATTTGAGGGTGGTAACAAATCAAGAAAACACCACAAAGCATTTATGCTTCTATAAGAAGTATTAATAATCAAAGTACTTCATTTCCGGGTGATAACCATTCAAGAAAACACCACAAAGCACTTATACTTCTATGAGAAGTGTTTCTAATCAGAGTACTTCATTTATGGGTGGTAACAAATCAAGAAAACACCACAAAGCATTTATGCTTCTATAAGAAGTGTTTATAATCAAAGTACTTCATTTCCGGGTGATAACCATTCAAGAAAACACTACAAAACACTTATGCTTCTATGAGAAGTGTTTCTAATCAGAGTACTTTATTTATGGGTGGTAAAAAATCATGAAAACAACACAAAGCATTTAGGCTTCTTTAAGAAATGTTTCTAATCAAATTACTTCATTTAGGGTTGATAATCATTCAAGAAAACACCACAATGCACTTATACCTCTATGAGAAGGGTTTCTAATCAGAGTACTTCATTTATGGGTGGTAAAAAATCAAGAAAACACCACAAAGCATTTATGCTTCTATGGGAAGTGTTTTTAATCACAATACTTCATTTGAGGGTCGTAACAAATCAAGAAAACACCACAAAGCATTTATGCTTCTATAAGAAGTGTTTCTAATCAAAGTACTTCATTTTCGGGTGATAACCATTCAAGAAAACAGCACAAAGCACTTATGCTTCTATAAGAAGTGTTTCTAATCAAAGTACTTCATTTATGGGTGGTAACAAATCAAGAAAACACCACAAAGCATTTATGCTTCTATAAGAAGTGTTTATAATCAAAGTACTTCATTTACGGGTGATAACCATTCAAGAAAATATCAGAAAGCACTTATACTTCTATGAGCAGTGTTTCTAATCAGAGTACTTCATTTGAGGGTGGTAACAAATCAAGAAAACACCAGAAATCATTTATGCTTCTATAAGAAGTGTTTATAATCAAAGTACTTCATTTCCGGGTGATAACCATTCAAGAAAACACCACAAAGCACTTATACTTCTATGAGAAGTGTTACTAATCAGAGTACTTCATTTATGGGTGGTAACCAATCAAGAAAAAACCACAAAGCATTTATGCTTCGATGGGAAGTGTTTCTAATCACAGTACTTCATTTACGGATGATAACCATTCAAGAAAACAACACAAAGCACTTATACTTCTATGAGAAGTGTTTCTAATCAGAGTACTTAATTTATGGGTGGTAACAAATCAAGAAAACACCACAAAGCATTTATGCTTCTATGAGAAGTGTTTCTAATCAAAGTACTTCATTTAGGGTTGATAATCATTCAAGAAAACACCACAATGCACTTATACTTCTATGAGAAGGGTTTCTAATCAGAGTACTTCATTTATGGGTGGTAAAAAATCAAGAAAACACCACAAAGCATTTATGCTTCTATGGGAAGTGTTTTTAATCACAATACTTCATTTGAGGGTGGTAACAAATCAAGAAAACACCACAAAGCATTTATGCTTCTATAAGAAGTGTTTCTAATCAAAGTACTTCATTTTCGGGTGATAACCATTCAAGAAAACAGCACAAAGCACTTATGCTTCTATAAGAAGTGTTTCTAATCAAAGTACTTCATTTATGGGTGGTAACAAATCAAGAAAACACCACAAAGCATTTATGCTTCTATAAGAAGTGTTTATAATCAAAGTACTTCATTTCCGGGTGATAACCATTCAAGAAAACACTACAAAACACTTATGCTTCTATGAGAAGTGTTTCTAATCAGAGTACTTTATTTATGGGTGGTAAAAAATCATGAAAACAACACAAAGCATTTAGGCTTCTTTAAGAAATGTTTCTAATCAAAGTACTTCATTTAGGGTTGATAATCATTCAAGAAAACACCACAATGCACTTATACCTCTATGAGAAGGGTTTCTAATCAGAGTACTTCATTTATGGGTGGTAAAAAATCAAGAAAACACCACAAAGCATTTATGCTTCTATGGGAAGTGTTTTTAATCACAATACTTCATTTGAGGGTCGTAACAAATCAAGAAAACACCACAAAGCATTTATGCTTCTATAAGAAGTGTTTCTAATCAAAGTTCTTCATTTTCGGGTGATAACCATTCAAGAAAACAGCACAAAGCACTTATGCTTCTATAAGAAGTGTTTCTAATCAAAGTACTTCATTTATGGGTGGTAACAAATCAAGAAAACACCACAAAGCATTTATGCTTCTATAAGAAGTGTTTATAATCAAAGTACTTAATTTCCGGGTGATAACCATTCAAGAAAACACTACAAAACACTTATGCTTCTATGAGAAGTGTTTCTAATCAGAGTACTTTATTTATGGGTGGTAACAAATCAAGAAAACACCAGAAATCATTTATGCTTCTATAAGAAGTGTTTCTAATCAAAGTACTTCATTTTCGGGTGATAACCATTCAAGAAAACAGCACAAAGCACTTATGCTTCTATAAGAAGTGTTTCTAATCAAAGTACTTCATTTATGGGTGGTACCAAATCAAGAAAACACCACAAAGCATTTGTGCTTCTATAAGAAGTGTTTATAATCAAAGTACTTCATTTTCGGGTAATAACCATTCAAGAAAACACTACAAAACACTTATGCTTCTATGAGAAGTGTTTCTAATCAGAGTACTTTATTTATGGGTGGTAAAAAATCATGAAAACAACACAAAGCATTTAGGCTTCTTTAAGAAATGTTTCTAATCAAAGTACTTCATTTAGGGTTGATAATCATTCAAGAAAACACCACAATGCACTTATACTTCTATGAGAAGGGTTTCTAATCAGAGTACTTCATTTATGGGTGGTAACAAATCAACAAAACACCACAAAGCATTTATGCTTCTATAAGAAGTGTTTATAATCAAAGTACTTCATTTCCGGGTGATAACTATTCAAGAAAACACCACAAAGCACTTATACTTCTATGAGAAGTGTTTCTAATCAGAGTACTTCATTTATGGGTGGTAACAAATCAAAAAAACACCACAAAGAATTTACGTTTCTATGAGAAGTGTTTCTAATCAAAGAACTTCATTTACGGGTGATAACCATTCAAGAAAATACTACAAAACACTTATGCTTCTATGAGAAGTGTTTCTAATCAGAGTACTTCATTTATGGGTGGTAAAAAATCAAGAAAACACCACAAAGCATTTATGCTTCTATGGGAAGTGTTTTTAATCACAATACTTCATTTGAGGGTCGTAACAAATCAAGAAAACACCACAAAGCATTTATGCTTCTATAAGAAGTGTTTCTAATCAAAGTACTTCATTTCCGGGTGATAACCATTCAAGAAAACACCACAAAGCACTTATGCTTCTATAAGAAGTGTTTCTAATCAAAGTGCTTCATTTATGGGTGGTAACAAATCAAGAAAACACCACAAAGCATTTATGCTTCTATAAGAAGTGTTTATAATCAAAGTACTTCATTTCCGGGTGATAACTATTCAAGAAAACACCACAAAGCACTTATACTTCTATGAGAAGTGTTTCTAATCAGAGTACTTCATTTATGGGTGGTAACAAATCAAAAAAACACCACAAAGAATTTACGTTTCTATGAGAAGTGTTTCTAATCAAAGAACTTCATTTACGGGTGATAACCATTCAAGAAAATACTACAAAACACTTATGCTTCTATGAGAAGTGTTTCTAATCAGAGTACTTTATTTATGGGTGGTAAAAAATCAAGAAAACACCACAAAGCATTTATGCTTCTTTAAGAAGTGTTTCTAATCAAAGTACTTCATTTAGGGTTGATAATCATTCAAGAAAAAACCACAATGCACTTATACTTCTATGAGAAGTGTTTCTAATCAGACTACTTCATTTATGGGTGGTAAAAAAATCAAGAAAACACCACAAAGCATTTATGCTTCTATGGGAAGTGTTTCTAATCACAATACTTCATTTGAGGGTGGTAACAAATCAAGAAAACACCACAAAGCATTTATGCTTCTATAAGAAGTGCTTCTAATCAAAGTACTTCATTTATGGGTGTTAACCAATCAAGAAAACCCCACAAAGCATTTACTCTTCTATGAGAAGTGTTTCTAATCAAAGTACTTCATTTACGGGTGATAACCATTCAAGAAAACACCACAAAGCACTTATACTTCTATGAGAAGTGTTTCTAATCAGAGTACTTCATTTATGGGTGGTAACAAATCAAAAAAACACCACAAAGCATTTACGCTTCTATGAGAAGTGTTTCTAATCAAAGTACTTCATTTATGGGTGGTAACAAATCAAGAAAACACCACAAAGCATTTATGCTTCTATAAGAAGTGTTAATAATCAAAGTACTTCATTTCCGGGTGATAACCATTCAAGAAAACACCACAAAGCACTTATACTTCTATGAGAAGTGTTTCTAATCAGAGTACTTCATTTATGGGTGGTAACAAATAAAAAAAACACCACAAAGCATTTACGCTTCTATGAGAAGTGTTTCTAATCAAAGTACTTCATTTATGGGTGGTAACAAATCAAGAAAACACCACAAAGCATTTATGCTTCTATAAGAAGTGTTTATAATCAAAGTACTTCATTTCCGGGTGATAACCATTCAAGAAAACACTACAAAACACTTATGCTTCTATGAGAAGTGTTTCTAATCAGAGTACTTTATTTATGGGTGGTAAAAAATCATGAAAACTCCACAAAGCATTTATGCTTCTTTAAGAAGTGTTTCTAATCAAAGTACTTCATTTAGGGTTGATAATCATTCAAGAAAACACCACAATGCACTTATACTTCTATGAGAAGTGTTTCTAATCAGAGTACTTTATTTATGGGTGGTAAAAAATCAAGAAAACACCACAAAGCATTTATGCTTCTATGGGAAGTGTTTCTAATCACAATACTTCATTTGAGGGTGGTAACAAATCAAGAAAACACCACAAAGCATTTATGCTTCTATAAGAAGTGCTTCTAATCAAAGTACTTCATTTCCGGGTTATAACTATTCAAGAAAACACCACAAAGCACTTATACTTCTATGAGAAGTGTTTCTAATCAAAGTACTTCATTTATGGGTGGTAACAAATCAAAAAAACACCACAAAGAATTTACGTTTCTATGAGAAGTGTTTCTAATCAAAGAACTTCATTTACGGGTGATAACCATTCAAGAAAATACTACAAAACACTTATGCTTCTATGAGAAGTGTTTCTAATCAGAGTACTTTATTTATGGGTGGTAAAAAATCAAGAAAACACCACAAAGCATTTATGCTTCTTTAAGAAGTGTTTCTAATCAAAGTACTTCATTTAGGGTTGATAATCATTCAAGAAAAAACCACAATGCACTTATACTTCTATGAGAAGTGTTTCTAATCAGACTACTTCATTTATGGGTGGTAAAAAAATCAAGAAAACACCACAAAGCATTTATGCTTCTATGGGAAGTGATTCTAATCACAATACTTCATTTGAGGGTGGTAACAAATCAAGAAAACACCACAAAGCATTTATGCTTCTATAAGAAGTGCTTCTAATCAAAGTACTTCATTTATGGGTGTTAACCAATCAAGAAAACCCCACAAAGCATTTACTCTTCTATGAGAAGTGTTTCTAATCAAAGTACTTCATTTACGGGTGATAACCATTCAAGAAAACACCACAAAGCACTTATACTTCTATGAGAAGTGTTTCTAATCAGAGTACTTCATTTATGGGTGGTAACAAATAAAAAAAACACCACAAAGCAATTACGCTTCTATGAGAAGTGTTTCTAATCAAAGTACTTCATTTATGGGTGGTAACAAATCAAGAAAACACCACAAAGCATTTATGCTTCTATAAGAAGTGTTAATAATCAAAGTACTTCATTTCCGGGTGATAACCATTCAAGAAAACACCACAAAGCACTTATACTTCTATGAGAAGTGTTTCTAATCAGAGTACTTCATTTATGGGTGGTAACAAATAAAAAAAACACCACACTTCATTTACGCTTCTATGAGAAGTGTTTCTAATCAAAGTACTTCATTTATGGGTGGTAACAAATCAAGAAAACACCACAAAGCATTTATGCTTCTATAAGAAGTGTTTATAATCAAAGTACTTCATTTCCGGGTGATAACCATTCAAGAAAACACTACAAAACACTTATGCTTCTATGAGAAGTGTTTCTAATCAGAGTACTTTATTTATGGGTGGTAAAAAATCATGAAAACTCCACAAAGCATTTATGCTTCTTTAAGAAGTGTTTCTAATCAAAGTACTTCATTTAGGGTTGATAATCATTCAAGAAAACACCACAATGCACTTATACTTCTATGAGAAGTGTTTCTAATCAGAGTACTTTATTTATGGGTGGTAAAAAATCAAGAAAACACCACAAAGCATTTATGCTTCTATGGGAAGTGTTTCTAATCACAATACTTCATTTGAGGGTGGTAAAAAATCAAGAAAACACCACAAAGCATTTATGCTTCTATGGGAAGTGTTTTTAATCACAATACTTCATTTGAGGGTGGTGACAAATCAAGAAAACACCACAATGCACTTATACTTCTATGAGAAGTGTTTCTAATCAGAGTACTTCATTTATGGGTGGTAAAAAATCAAGAAAACACCACAAAGCATTTATGCTTCTATGGGAAGTGTTTCTAATCACAATACTTCATTTGAGGGTGGTAACAAATCAAGAAAACACCACAAAGCATTTATGCTTCTATAAGAAGTGTTTCTAATCACAGTACTTCATTTACGGGTGATAACCATTCAAGAAAACACCAGAAAGCACTTATACTTCTATGAGAAGTGTTTCTAATCAGAGTACTTTATTTATGGGTGGTAAAAAATCATGAAAACACCACAAAGCATTTATGCTTCTTTAAGAAATGTTTGTAATCAAAGTACTTCATTTAGGGTTGATAATCATTCAAGAAAACACCACAATGCACTTATACTTCTATGAGAAGTGTTTCTAATCAGAGTACTTCATTTATGGGTGTTAACCAATCAAGAAAATACCACAAAGCATTTACGCTTCTATGAGAAGTGTTTCTAATCAATGTACTTCATTTACGGGTGATAACCATTCAAGAAAACACTATAAAAACATGGTTCTAGAGAAGTGTTTCTAATCAGAGTACTTCATTTATGAGTGGTAAATATTCGAAAAAACACCACAAAGCCCTTATACTTCTTTGAGAAGTGTTTCTAATCAGAGTACTTCATTTATGGGTGGTAACCAATCAAGAAAATACCACAAAGCAATTATGCTTCTATGAGAAGTGTTTCTAATAAAAGTACTTCATTTACGGGTGATAACCATTCAAGAAAACATCAGAAAGCACTTATACTTCTATGAGAAGTGTTTCTAATCAGAGTACTTCATTTGAGGGTGGTAACAAATCAAGAAAACACCAGAAATCATTTATGCTTCTATAAGAAGTGTTTATAATTAAAGTACTTCATTTCCGGGTGATAACCATTCAAGAAAACACCACAAAGCACTTATACTTCTTTGAGAAGTGTTACTAATCAGAGTACTTCATTTATGGGTGGTAACCAATCAAGAAAAAACCACAAAGCATTTATGCTTTGATGGGAAGTGTTTCTAATCACAGTACTTCATTTACGGGTGATAACCATTCAAGAAAACAACACAAAGCACTTATACTTCTATGAGAAGTGTTTCTAATCAGAGTACTTAATTTATGGGTGGTAACAAATCAAGAAAACACCACAAAGCATTTACGCTTCTATGAGAAGTGTTTCTAATCAAAGTACTTCATTTAGGGTTGATAATCATTCAAGAAAACACCACAATGCACTTATACTTCTATGAGAAGGGTTTCTAATCAGAGTACTTCATTTATGGGTGGTAAAAAATCAAGAAAACACCACAAAGCATTTATGCTTCTATGGGAAGTGTTTTTAATCACAATACTTCATTTGAGGGTGGTAACAAATCAAGAAAACACAACAAAGCATTTATGCTTCTATAAGAAGTGTTTCTAATCAAAGTACTTCATTTTCGGGTGATAACCATTCAAAAAAACAGCACAAAGCACTTATGCTTCTATAAGAAGTGTTTCTAATCAAAGTACTTCATTTATGGGTGGTAACAAATCAAGAAAACACCACAAAGCATTTATGCTTCTATAAGAAGTGTTTATAATCAAAGTACTTCATTTCCGGGTGATAACCATTCAAGAAAACACTACAAAACACTTATGCTTCTATGAGAAGTGTTTCTAATCAAAGTACTTCATTTATGGGTGGTAAAAAATCATGAAAACAACACAAAGCATTTAGGCTTCTTTAAGAAATGTTTCTAATCAAAGTACTTCATTTAGGGTTGATAATCATTCAAGAAAACACCACAATGCACTTATACCTCTATGAGAAGGGTTTCTAATTAGAGTACTTCATTTATGGGTGGTAAAAAATCAAGAAAACACCACAAAGCATTTATGCTTCTATGGGAAGTGTTTTTAATCACAATACTTCATTTGAGGGTCGTAACAAATCAAGAAAACACCACAAAGCATTTATGCTTCTATAAGAAGTGTTTCTAATCAAAGTACTTCATTTCCGGGTGATAACCATTCAAGAAAACACCACAAAGCACTTATGCTTCTATAAGAAGTGTTTCTAATCAAAGTGCTTCATTTATGGGTGGTAACAAATCAAGAAAACACCACAAAGCATTTATGCTTCTATAAGAAGTGCTTCTAATCAAAGTACTTCATTTATGGGTGTTAACCAATCAAGAAAACCCCACAAAGCATTTACGCTTCTATGAGAAGTGTTTCTAATCAAAGTACTTCATTTACGGGTGATAACCATTCAAGAAAACACCACAAAGCACTTATACTTCTATGAGAAGTGTTTCTAATCAGAGTACTTCATTTATGGGTGGTAACAAATCAAAAAAACACCACAAAGCATTTACGCTTCTATGAGAAGTGTTTCTAATCAAAGTACTTCATTTATGGGTGGTAACAAATCAAGAAAACACCACAAAGCATTTATGCTTCTATAAGAAGTGTTTATAATCAAAGTACTTCATTTCCGGGTGATAACCATTCAAGAAAACACTACAAAACACTTATGCTTCTATGAGAAGTGTTTCTAATCAGAGTACTTTATTTATGGGTGGTAAAAAATCATGAAAACACCACAAAGCATTTATGCTTCTCTAAGAAATGTTTGTAATCAAAGTACTTCATTTAGGGTTGATAATCATTCAAGAAAACACCACAATGCACTTATACTTCTATGAGAAGTGTTTCTAATCAGAGTACTTCATTTATGGTTGGTAAAAAATCAAGAAAACACCACAAAGCATTTATGCTTCTATGGGAAGTGTTTCTAATCACAATACTTCATTTGAGGGTGGTAACAAATCAAGAAAACACCACAAAGCATTTATGCTTCTATAAGAAGTGCTTCTAATCAAAGTACTTCATTTCCGGGTGATAACCATTCAAGAAAACACCAGAAAGCACTTATACTTCTATGAGAAGTGTTTCTAATCCGAGTACTTAATTAATGGGTGGTAACAAATCAAGAAAACACCACAAAGCATTTACGCTTCTATGAGAAGTGTTTCTAATCAAAGTACTTCATTTAGGGTTGATAATCATTCAAAAAAACACCACAATGCACTTATACTTCTATGAGAAGGGTTTCTAATCAGAGTACTTCATTTATGGGTGGTAAAAAATCAAGAAAACACCACAAAGCATTTATGCTTCTATGGGAAGTGTTTTTAATCACAATACTTCATTTGAGGGTGGTGACAAATCAAGAAAACACCACAATGCACTTATACTTCTATGAGAAGTGTTTCTAATCAGAGTACTTCATTTATGGGTGGTAAAAAATCAAGAAAACACCACAAAGCATTTATGCTTCTATGGGAAGTGTTTCTAATCACAATACTTCATTTGAGGGTGGTAACAAATCAAGAAAACACCACAAAGCATTTATGCTTCTATAAGAAGTGCTTCTAATCAAAGTACTTCATTTCCGGGTGATAACCATTCAAGAAAACACCAGAAAGCACTTATACTTCTATGAGAAGTGTTTCTAATCAGAGTACTTTATTTATAGGTGGTAAAAAATCATGAAAACACCACAAAGCATTTATGCTTCTTTAAGAAATGTTTGTAATCAAAGTACTTCATTTAGGGTTGATAATCATTCAAGAAAACACCACAATGCACTTATACTTCTATGAGAAGTGTTTCTAATCAGAGTACTTCATTTATGGGTGTTAACCAATCAAGAAAATACCACAAAGCATTTACGCTTCTATGAGAAGTGTTTCTAATCAATGTACTTCATTTACGGGTGATAACCATTCAAGAAAACACTATAAAAATATGCTTCTAGAGAAGTGTTTCTAATCAGAGTACTTCATTTATGAGTGGTAAATATTCGAAAAAACACCACAAAGCCCTTATACTTCTTTGAGAAGTGTTTCTAATCAGAGTACTTCATTTATGGGTGGTAACCAATCAAGAAAATACCACAAAGCAATTATGCTTCTATGAGAAGTGTTTCTAATCAAAGTACTTCATTTACGGGTGATAACCATTCAAGAAAACATCAGAAAGCACTTATACTTCTATGAGAAGTGTTTCTAATCAGAGTACTTCATTTGAGGGTGGTAACAAATCAAGAAAACACCAGAAATCATTTATGCTTCTATAAGAAGTGTTTATAATCAAAGTACTTCATTTCCGGGTGATAACCATTCAAGAAAACACCACAAAGCACTTATACTTCTATGAGAAGTGTTACTAATCAGAGTACTTTATTTATGGGTGGTAAACAATCAAGAAAAAACCACAAAGCATTTATGCTTCGATGGGAAGTGTTTCTAATCACAGTACTTCATTTACGGGTGATAACCATTCAAGAAAACAACACAAAGCACTTATACTTCTATGAGAAGTGTTTCTAATCATAGTACTTAATTTATGAGTGGTAACAAATCAAGAAAACACCACAAAGCATTTACGCTTCTATGAGAAGTGTTTCTAATCAAAGTACTTCATTTAGGGTTGATAATCATTCAAGAAAACACCACAATGCACTTATACTTCTATGAGAAGGGTTTCTAATCAGAGTACTTCATTTATGGGTGGTAAAAAATCAAGAAAACACCACAAAGCATTTATGCTTCTATGGGAAGTGATTTTAATCACAATACTTCATTTGAGGGTGGTAACAAATCAAGAAAACACCACAAAGCATTTATGCTTCTATAAGAAGTGTTTCTAATCAGAGTACTTAATTTATGGGTGGTAACAAATCAAGAGAACACCACAAAGCATTTACGCTTCTATGAGAAGTGTTTCTAATCAAAGTACTTCATTTAGGGTTGATAATCATTCAAGAAAACACCACAATGCACTTATACTTCTATGAGAAGGGTTTCTAATCAGAGTACTTCATTTATGGGTGGTAAAAAATCAAGAAAACACCACAAAGCATTTATGCTTCTATGGGAAGTGTTTTTAATCACAATACTTCATTTGAGGGTGGTAACAAATCAAGAAAACACAACAAAGCATTTATGCTTCTATAAGAAGTGTTTCTAATCAAAGTACTTCATTTATGGGTGGTAACAAATCAAGAAAACACCACAAAGCATTTATGCTTCTATAAGAAGTGTTTATAATCAAAGTACTTCATTTCCGGGTGATAACCATTCAAGAAAACACTACAAAACACTTATGCTTCTATGAGAAGTGTTTCTAATCAGAGTACTTTATTTATGGGTGGTAAAAAATCATGAAAACAACACAAAGCATTTAGGCTTCTTTAAGAAATGTTTCTAATCAAAGTACTTCATTTAGGGTTGATAATCATTCAAGAAAACACCACAATGCACTTATACCTCTATGAGAAGGGTTTCTAATCAGAGTACTTCATTTATGGGTGGTAAAAAATCAAGAAAACACCACAAAGCATTTATGGTTCTATGGGAAGTGTTTTTAATCACAATACTTCATTTGAGGGTCGTAACAAATCAAGAAAACACCACAAAGCATTTATGCTTCTATAAGAAGTGTTTCTAATCAAAGTACTTCATTTCCGGGTGATAACCATTCAAGAAAACACCACAAAGCACTTATGCTTCTATAAGAAGTGTTTCTAATCAAAGTGCTTCATTTATGGGTGGTAACAAATCAAGAAAACACCACAAAGCATTTATGCTTCTATAAGAAGTGTTTATAATCAAAGTACTTCATTTCCGGGTGATAACTATTCAAGAAAACACCACAAAGCACTTATACTTCTATGAGAAGTGTTTCTAATCAGAGTACTTCATTTATGGGTGGTAACAAATAAAAAAAACACCAAAAAGAATTTACGTTTCTATGAGAAGTGTTTCTAATCAAAGAACTTCATTTACGGGTGATAACCATTCAAGAAAATACTACAAAACACTTATGCTTCTATGAGAAGTGTTTCTAATCAGAGTACTTTATTTATGGGTGGTAAAAAATCAAGAAAACACCACAAAGCATTTATGCTTCTTTAAGAAGTGTTTCTAATCAAAGTACGTCATTTAGGGTTGATAATAATTCAAGAAAACACCACAATGCACTTATACTTCTATGAGAAGTGTTTCTAATCAAACTACTTCATTTATGGGTGGTAAAAAAATCAAGAAAACACCACAAAGCATTTATGCTTCTATGGGAAGTGTTTCTAATCACAATACTTCATTTGAGGGTGGTAACAAATCAAGAAAACACCACAAAGCATTTATGCTTCTATAAGAAGTGCTTCTAATCAAAGTACTTCATTTATGGGTGTTAACCAATCAAGAAAACCCCACAAAGCATTTACGCTTCTATGAGAAGTGTTTCTAATCAAAGTACTTCATTTACGGGTGATAACCATTCAAGAAAACACCACAAAGCACTTATACTTCTATGAGAAGTGTTTCTAATCAGAGTACTTCATTTATGGGTGGTAACAAATCAAAAAAACACCACAAAGCATTTACGCTTCTATGAGAAGTGTTTCTAATCAAAGTACTTCATTTATGGGTGGTAACAAATCAAGAAAACACCACAAAGCATTTATGCTTCTATAAGAAGTGTTTATAATCAAAGTACTTCATTTCCGGGTGATAACCATTCAAGAAAACACTACAAAACACTTATGCTTCTATGAGAAGTGTTTCTAATCAGAGTACTTTATTTATGGGTGGTAAAAAATCATGAAAACACCACAAAGCATTTATGCTTCTTTAAGAAATGTTTGTAATCAAAGTACTTCATTTAGGGTTGATAATCATTCAAGAAAACACCACAATGCACTTATACTTCTATGAGAAGTGTTTCTAATCAGAGTACTTCATTTATGGTTGGTAAAAAATCAAGAAAACACCACAAAGCATTTATGCTTCTATGGGAAGTGTTTCTAATCATAGTACTTAATTTATGAGTGGTAACAAATCAAGAAAACACCACAAAGCATTTACGCTTCTATGAGAAGTGTTTCTAATCAAAGTACTTCATTTAGGGTTGATAATCATTCAAGAAAACACCACAATGCACTTATACTTCTATGAGAAGTGTTTCTAATCAGAGTACTTTATTTATGGGTGGTAAAAAATCAAGAAAACACCACAAAGCATTTATGCTTCTATGGGAAGTGTTTCTAATCACAATACTTCATTTGAGGGTGGTAAAAAATCAAGAAAACACCACAAAGCATTTATGCTTCTATGGGAAGTGTTTTTAATCACAATACTTCATTTGAGGGTGGTGACAAATCAAGAAAACACCACAATGCACTTATACTTCTATGAGAAGTGTTTCTAATCAGAGTACTTCATTTATGGGTGGTAAAAAATCAAGAAAACACCACAAAGCATTTATGCTTCTATGGGAAGTGTTTCTAATCACAATACTTCATTTGAGGGTGGTAACAAATCAAGAAAACACCACAAAGCATTTATGCTTCTATAAGAAGTGTTTCTAATCACAGTACTTCATTTACGGGTGATAACCATTCAAGAAAACACCAGAAAGCACTTATACTTCTATGAGAAGTGTTTCTAATCAGAGTACTTTATTTATGGGTGGTAAAAAATCATGAAAACACCACAAAGCATTTATGCTTCTTTAAGAAATGTTTGTAATCAAAGTACTTCATTTAGGGTTGATAATCATTCAAGAAAACACCACAATGCACTTATACTTCTATGAGAAGTGTTTCTAATCAGAGTACTTCATTTATGGGTGTTAACCAATCAAGAAAATACCACAAAGCATTTACGCTTCTATGAGAAGTGTTTCTAATCAATGTACTTCATTTACGGGTGATAACCATTCAAGAAAACACTATAAAAATATGGTTCTAGAGAAGTGTTTCTAATCAGAGTACTTCATTTATGAGTGGTAAATATTCGAAAAAACACCACAAAGCCCTTATACTTCTTTGAGAAGTGTTTCTAATCAGAGTACTTCATTTATGGGTGGTAACCAATCAAGAAAATACCACAAAGCAATTATGCTTCTATGAGAAGTGTTTCTAATCAAAGTACTTCATTTACGGGTGATAACCATTCAAGAAAACATCAGAAAGCACTTATACTTCTATGAGAAGTGTTTCTAATCAGAGTACTTCATTTGAGGGTGGTAACAAATCTAGAAAACACCAGAAATCATTTATGCTTCTATAAGAAGTGTTTATAATTAAAGTACTTCATTTCCGGGTGATAACCATTCAAGAAAACACCACAAAGCACTTATACTTCTATGAGAAGTGTTACTAATCAGAGTACTTCATTTATGGGTGGTAACCAATCAAGAAAAAACCACAAAGCATTTATGCTTTGATGGGAAGTGTTTCTAATCACAGTACTTCATTTACGGGTGATAACCATTCAAGAAAACAACACAAAGCACTTATACTTCTATGAGAAGTGTTTCTAATCAGAGTACTTAATTTATGGGTGGTAACAAATCAAGAAAACACCACAAAGCATTTACGCTTCTATGAGAAGTGTTTCTAATCAAAGTACTTCATTTAGGGTTGATAATCATTCAAGAAAACACCACAATGCACTTATACTTCTATGAGAAGGGTTTCTAATCAGAGTACTTCATTTATGGGTGGTAAAAAATCAAGAAAACACCACAAAGCATTTATGCTTCTATGGGAAGTGTTTTTAATCACAATACTTCATTTGAGGGTGGTAACAAATCAAGAAAACACAACAAAGCATTTATGCTTCTATAAGAAGTGTTTCTAATCAAAGTACTTCATTTTCGGGTGATAACCATTCAAAAAAACAGCACAAAGCACTTATGCTTCTATAAGAAGTGTTTCTAATCAAAGTACTTCATTTATGGGTGGTAACAAATCAAGAAAACACCACAAAGCATTTATGCTTCTATAAGAAGTGTTTATAATCAAAGTACTTCATTTCCGGGTGATAACCATTCAAGAAAACACTACAAAACACTTATGCTTCTATGAGAAGTGTTTCTAATCAGAGTACTTTATTTATGGGTGGTAAAAAATCATGAAAACAACACAAAGCATTTAGGCTTCTTTAAGAAATGTTTCTAATCAAAGTACTTCATTTAGGGTTGATAATCATTCAAGAAAACACCACAATGCACTTATACCTCTATGAGAAGGGTTTCTAATCAGAGTACTTCATTTATGGGTGGTAAAAAATCAAGAAAACACCACAAAGCATTTATGCTTCTATGGGAAGTGTTTTTAATCACAATACTTCATTTGAGGGTCGTAACAAATCAAGAAAACACCACAAAGCATTTATGCTTCTATAAGAAGTGTTTCTAATCAAAGTACTTCATTTCCGGGTGATAACCATTCAAGAAAACACCACAAAGCACTTATGCTTCTATAAGAAGTGTTTCTAATCAAAGTGCTTCATTTATGGGTGGTAACAAATCAAGAAAACACCACAAAGCATTTATGCTTCTATAAGAAGTGCTTCTAATCAAAGTACTTCATTTATGGGTGTTAACCAATCAAGAAAACCCCACAAAGCATTTACGCTTCTATGAGAAGTGTTTCTAATCAAAGTACTTCATTTACGGGTGATAACCATTCAAGAAAACACCACAAAGCACTTATACTTCTATGAGAAGTGTTTCTAATCAGAGTACTTCATTTATGGGTGGTAACAAATCAAAAAAACACCACAAAGCATTTACGCTTCTATGAGAAGTGTTTCTAATCAAAGTACTTCATTTATGGGTGGTAACAAATCAAGAAAACACCACAAAGCATTTATGCTTCTATAAGAAGTGTTTATAATCAAAGTACTTCATTTCCGGGTGATAACCATTCAAGAAAACACTACAAAACACTTATGCTTCTATGAGAAGTGTTTCTAATCAGAGTACTTTATTTATGGGTGGTAAAAAATCATGAAAACACCACAAAGCATTTATGCTTCTCTAAGAAATGTTTGTAATCAAAGTACTTCATTTAGGGTTGATAATCATTCAAGAAAACACCACAATGCACTTATACTTCTATGAGAAGTGTTTCTAATCAGAGTACTTCATTTATGGTTGGTAAAAAATCAAGAAAACACCACAAAGCATTTATGCTTCTATGGGAAGTGTTTCTAATCACAATACTTCATTTGAGGGTGGTAACAAATCAAGAAAACACCACAAAGCATTTATGCTTCTATAAGAAGTGTTTCTAATCAAAGAACTTCATTTACGGGTGATAACCATTCAAGAAAATACTACAAAACACTTATGCTTCTATGAGAAGTGTTTCTAATCAGAGTACTTTATTTATGGGTGGTAAAAAATCAAGAAAACACCACAAAGCATTTATGCTTCTTTAAGAAGTGTTTCTAATCAAAGTACGTCATTTAGGGTTGATAATAATTCAAGAAAACACCACAATGCACTTATACTTCTATGAGAAGTGTTTCTAATCAAACTACTTCATTTATGGGTGGTAAAAAAATCAAGAAAACACCACAAAGCATTTATGCTTCTATGGGAAGTGTTTCTAATCACAATACTTCATTTGAGGGTGGTAACAAATCAAGAAAACACCACAAAGCATTTATGCTTCTATAAGAAGTGCTTCTAATCAAAGTACTTCATTTATGGGTGTTAACCAATCAAGAAAACCCCACAAAGCATTTACGCTTCTATGAGAAGTGTTTCTAATCAAAGTACTTCATTTACGGGTGATAACCATTCAAGAAAACACCACAAAGCACTTAGACTTCTATGAGAAGTGTTTCTAATCAGAGTACTTCATTTATGGGTGGTAACAAATCAAAAAAACACCACAAAGCATTTACGCTTCTATGAGAAGTGTTTCTAATCAAAGTACTTCATTTATGGGTGGTAACAAATCAAGAAAACACCACAAAGCATTTATGCTTCTATAAGAAGTGTTTATAATCAAAGTACTTCATTTCCGGGTGATAACCATTCAAGAAAACACTACAAAACACTTATGCTTCTATGAGAAGTGTTTCTAATCAGAGTACTTTATTTATGGGTGGTAAAAAATCATGAAAACACCACAAAGCATTTATGCTTCTTTAAGAAATGTTTGTAATCAAAGTACTTCATTTAGGGTTGATAATCATTCAAGAAAACACTACAATGCACTTATACTTCTATGAGAAGTGTTTCTAATCAGAGTACTTCATTTCTGGTTGGTAAAAAATCAAGAAAACACCACAAAGCATTTATGCTTCTATGGGAAGTGTTTCTAATCATAGTACTTAATTTATGAGTGGTAACAAATCAAGAAAACACCACAAAGCATTTACGCTTCTATGAGAAGTGTTTCTAATCAAAGTACTTCATTTAGGGTTGATAATCATTCAAGAAAACACCACAATGCACTTATACTTCTATGAGAAGTGTTTCTAATCAGAGTACTTTATTTATGGGTGGTAAAAAATCAAGAAAACACCACAAAGCATTTATGCTTCTATGGGAAGTGTTTCTAATCACAATACTTCATTTGAGGGTGGTAAAAAATCAAGAAAACACCACAAAGCATTTATGCTTCTATGGGAAGTGTTTTTAATCACAATACTTCATTTGAGGGTGGTGACAAATCAAGAAAACACCACAATGCACTTATACTTCTATGAGAAGTGTTTCTAATCAGAGTACTTCATTTATGGGTGGTAAAAAATCAAGAAAACACCACAAAGCATTTATGCTTCTATGGGAAGTGTTTCTAATCACAATACTTCATTTGAGGGTGGTAACAAATCAAGAAAACACCACAAAGCATTTATGCTTCTATAAGAAGTGTTTCTAATCACAGTACTTCATTTACGGGTGATAACCATTCAAGAAAACACCAGAAAGCACTTATACTTCTATGAGAAGTGTTTCTAATCAGAGTACTTCATTTATGGGTGGTAACAAATCAAGAAAACACCACAAAGCATTTATGCTTCTATAAGAAGTGTTTATAATCAAAGTACTTCATTTCCGGGTGATAACCATTCAAGAAAACACTACAAAACACTTATACTTCTATGAGAAGGGTTTCTAATCAGAGTACTTCATTTATGGGTGGTAAAAAATCAAGAAAACACCACAAAGCATTTATGCTTCTATGGGAAGTGTTTTTAATCACAATACTTCATTTGAGGGTGGTAACAAATCAAGAAAACACAACAAAGCATTTATGCTTCTATAAGAAGTGTTTCTAATCAAAGTACTTCATTTATGGGTGGTAACAAATCAAGAAAACACCACAAAGCATTTATGCTTCTATAAGAAGTGTTTATAATCAAAGTACTTCATTTCCGGGTGATAACCATTCAAGAAAACACTACAAAACACTTATGCTTCTATGAGAAGTGTTTCTAATCAGAGTACTTTATTTATGGGTGGTAAAAAATCATGAAAACAACACAAAGCATTTAGGCTTCTTTAAGAAATGTTTCTAATCAAAGTACTTCATTTAGGGTTGATAATCATTCAAGAAAACACCACAATGCACTTATACCTCTATGAGAAGGGTTTCTAATCAGAGTACTTCATTTATGGGTGGTAAAAAATCAAGAAAACACCACAAAGCATTTATGGTTCTATGGGAAGTGTTTTTAATCACAATACTTCATTTGAGGGTCGTAACAAATCAAGAAAACACCACAAAGCATTTATGCTTCTATAAGAAGTGTTTCTAATCAAAGTACTTCATTTCCGGGTGATAACCATTCAAGAAAACACCACAAAGCACTTATGCTTCTATAAGAAGTGTTTCTAATCAAAGTGCTTCATTTATGGGTGGTAACAAATCAAGAAAACACCACAAAGCATTTATGCTTCTATAAGAAGTGTTTATAATCAAAGTACTTCATTTCCGGGTGATAACTATTCAAGAAAACACCACAAAGCACTTATACTTCTATGAGAAGTGTTTCTAATCAGAGTACTTCATTTATGGGTGGTAACAAATCAAAAAAACACCACAAAGAATTTACGTTTCTATGAGAAGTGTTTCTAATCAAAGAACTTCATTTACGGGTGATAACCATTCAAGAAAATACTACAAAACACTTATGCTTCTATGAGAAGTGTTTCTAATCAGAGTACTTTATTTATGGGTGGTAAAAAATCAAGAAAACACCACAAAGCATTTATGCTTCTTTAAGAAGTGTTTCTAATCAAAGTACGTCATTTAGGGTTGATAATAATTCAAGAAAACACCACAATGCACTTATACTTCTATGAGAAGTGTTTCTAATCAAACTACTTCATTTATGGGTGGTAAAAAAATCAAGAAAACACCACAAAGCATTTATGCTTCTATGGGAAGTGTTTCTAATCACAATACTTCATTTGAGGGTGGTAACAAATCAAGAAAACACCACAAAGCATTTATGCTTCTATAAGAAGTGCTTCTAATCAAAGTACTTCATTTATGGGTGTTAACCAATCAAGAAAACCCCACAAAGCATTTACGCTTCTATGAGAAGTGTTTCTAATCAAAGTACTTCATTTACGGGTGATAACCATTCAAGAAAACACCACAAAGCACTTATACTTCTATGAGAAGTGTTTCTAATCAGAGTACTTCATTTATGGGTGGTAACAAATCAAAAAAACACCACAAAGCATTTACGCTTCTATGAGAAGTGTTTCTAATCAAAGTACTTCATTTATGGGTGGTAACAAATCAAGAAAACACCACAAAGCATTTATGCTTCTATAAGAAGTGTTTATAATCAAAGTACTTCATTTCCGGGTGATAACCATTCAAGAAAACACTACAAAACACTTATGCTTCTATGAGAAGTGTTTCTAATCAGAGTACTTTATTTATGGGTGGTAAAAAATCATGAAAACACCACAAAGCATTTATGCTTCTTTAAGAAATGTTTGTAATCAAAGTACTTCATTTAGGGTTGATAATCATTCAAGAAAACACCACAATGCACTTATACTTCTATGAGAAGTGTTTCTAATCAGAGTACTTCATTTATGGTTGGTAAAAAATCAAGAAAACACCACAAAGCATTTATGCTTCTATGGGAAGTGTTTCTAATCATAGTACTTAATTTATGAGTGGTAACAAATCAAGAAAACACCACAAAGCATTTACGCTTCTATGAGAAGTGTTTCTAATCAAAGTACTTCATTTAGGGTTGATAATCATTCAAGAAAACACCACAATGCACTTATACTTCTATGAGAAGTGTTTCTAATCAGAGTACTTTATTTATGGGTGGTAAAAAATCAAGAAAACACCACAAAGCATTTATGCTTCTATGGGAAGTGTTTCTAATCACAATACTTCATTTGAGGGTGGTAAAAAATCAAGAAAACACCACAAAGCATTTATGCTTCTATGGGAAGTGTTTTTAATCACAATACTTCATTTGAGGGTGGTGACAAATCAAGAAAACACCACAATGCACTTATACTTCTATGAGAAGTGTTTCTAATCAGAGTACTTCATTTATGGGTGGTAAAAAATCAAGAAAACACCACAAAGCATTTATGCTTCTATGGGAAGTGTTTCTAATCACAATACTTCATTTGAGGGTGGTAACAAATCAAGAAAACACCACAAAGCATTTATGCTTCTATAAGAAGTGTTTCTAATCACAGTACTTCATTTACGGGTGATAACCATTCAAGAAAACACCAGAAAGCACTTATACTTCTATGAGAAGTGTTTCTAATCAGAGTACTTTATTTATGGGTGGTAAAAAATCATTAAAACACCACAAAGCATTTATGCTTCTTTAAGAAATGTTTGTAATCAAAGTACTTCATTTAGGGTTGATAATCATTCAAGAAAACACCACAATGCACTTATACTTCTATGAGAAGGGTTTCTAATCAGAGTACTTCATTTATGGGTGGTAAAAAATCAAGAAAACACCACAAAGCATTTATGCTTCTATGGGAAGTGTTTTTAATCACAATACTTCATTTGAGGGTGGTGACAAATCAAGAAAACACCACAATGCACTTATACTTCTATGAGAAGTGTTTCTAATCAGAGTACTTCATTTATGGGTGGTAAAAAATCAAGAAAACACCACAAAGCATTTATGCTTCTATGGGAAGTGTTTCTAATCACAATACTTCATTTGAGGGTGGTAACAAATCAAGAAAACACCACAAAGCATTTATGCTTCTATAAGAAGTGCTTCTAATCAAAGTACTTCATTTCCGGGTGATAACCATTCAAGAAAACACCAGAAAGCACTTATACTTCTATGAGAAGTGTTTCTAATCAGAGTACTTTATTTATGGGTGGTAAAAAATCATGAAAACACCACAAAGCATTTATGCTTCTTTAAGAAATGTTTGTAATCAAAGTACTTCATTTAGGGTTGATAATCATTCAAGAAAACACCACAATGCACTTATACTTCTATGAGAAGTGTTTCTAATCAGAGTACTTCATTTATGGGTGTTAACCAATCAAGAAAATACCACAAAGCATTTACGCTTCTATGAGAAGTGTTTCTAATCAATGTACTTCATTTACGGGTGATAACCATTCAAGAAAACACTATAAAAACATGGTTCTAGAGAAGTGTTTCTAATCAGAGTACTTCATTTATGAGTGGTAAATATTCGAAAAAACACCACAAAGCCCTTATACTTCTTTGAGAAGTGTTTCTAATCAGAGTACTTCATTTATGGGTGGTAACCAATCAAGAAAATACCACAAAGCAATTATGCTTCTATGAGAAGTGTTTCTAATCAAAGTACTTCATTTACGGGTGATAACCATTCAAGAAAACATCAGAAAGCACTTATACTTCTATGAGAAGTGTTTCTAATCAGAGTACTTCATTTGAGGGTGGTAACAAATCAAGAAAACACCAGAAATCATTTATGCTTCTATAAGAAGTGTTTATAATTAAAGTACTTCATTTCCGGGTGATAACCATTCAAGAAAACACCACAAAGCACTTATACTTCTATGAGAAGTGTTACTAATCAGAGTACTTCATTTATGGGTGGTAACCAATCAAGAAAAAACCACAAAGCATTTATGCTTTGATGGGAAGTGTTTCTAATCACAGTACTTCATTTACGGGTGATAACCATTCAAGAAAACAACACAAAGCACTTATACTTCTATGAGAAGTGTTTCTAATCAGAGTACTTAATTTATGGGTGGTAACAAATCAAGAAAACACCACAAAGCATTTACGCTTCTATGAGAAGTGTTTCTAATCAAAGTACTTCATTTAGGGTTGATAATCATTCAAGAAAACACCACAATGCACTTATACTTCTATGAGAAGGGTTTCTAATCAGAGTACTTCATTTATGGGTGGTAAAAAATCAAGAAAACACCACAAAGCATTTATGCTTCTATGGGAAGTGTTTTTAATCACAATACTTCATTTGAGGGTGGTAACAAATCAAGAAAACACAACAAAGCATTTATGCTTCTATAAGAAGTGTTTCTAATCAAAGTACTTCATTTTCGGGTGATAACCATTCAAAAAAACAGCACAAAGCACTTATGCTTCTATAAGAAGTGTTTCTAATCAAAGTACTTCATTTATGGGTGGTAACAAATCAAGAAAACACCACAAAGCATTTATGCTTCTATAAGAAGTGTTTATAATCAAAGTACTTCATTTCCGGGTGATAACCATTCAAGAAAACACTACAAAACACTTATGCTTCTATGAGAAGTGTTTCTAATCAGAGTACTTTATTTATGGGTGGTAAAAAATCATGAAAACAACACAAAGCATTTAGGCTTCTTTAAGAAATGTTTCTAATCAAAGTACTTCATTTAGGGTTGATAATCATTCAAGAAAACACCACAATGCACTTATACCTCTATGAGAAGGGTTTCTAATCAGAGTACATCATTTATGGGTGGTAAAAAATCAAGAAAACACCACAAAGCATTTATGCTTCTATGGGAAGTGTTTTTAATCACAATACTTCATTTGAGGGTCGTAACAAATCAAGAAAACACCACAAAGCATTTATGCTTCTATAAGAAGTGTTTCTAATCAAAGTACTTCATTTCCGGGTGATAACCATTCAAGAAAACACCACAAAGCACTTATGCTTCTATAAGAAGTGTTTCTAATCAAAGTGCTTCATTTACGGGTGGTAACAAATCAAGAAAACACCACAAAGCATTTATGCTTCTATAAGAAGTGCTTCTAATCAAAGTACTTCATTTATGGGTGTTAACCAATCAAGAAAACCCCACAAAGCATTTACGCTTCTATGAGAAGTGTTTCTAATCAAAGTACTTCATTTACGGGTGATAACCATTCAAGAAAACACCACAAAGCACTTATACTTCTATGAGAAGTGTTTCTAATCAGAGTACTTCATTTATGGGTGGTAACAAATCAAAAAAACACCACAAAGCATTTACGCTTCTATGAGAAGTGTTTCTAATCAAAGTACTTCATTTATGGGTGGTAACAAATCAAGAAAACACCACAAAGCATTTATGCTTCTATAAGAAGTGTTTATAATCAAAGTACTTCATTTCCGGGTGATAACCATTCAAGAAAACACTACAAAACACTTATGCTTCTATGAGAAGTGTTTCTAATCAGAGTACCTTATTTATGGGTGGTAAAAAATCATGAAAACACCACAAAGCATTTATGCTTCTCTAAGAAATGTTTGTAATCAAAGTACTTCATTTAGGGTTGATAATCATTCAAGAAAACACCACAATGCACTTATACTTCTATGAGAAGTGTTTCTAATCAGAGTACTTCATTTATGGTTGGTAAAAAATCAAGAAAACACCACAAAGCATTTATGCTTCTATGGGAAGTGTTTCTAATCACAATACTTCATTTGAGGGTGGTAACAAATCAAGAAAACACCACAAAGCATTTATGCTTCTATAAGAAGTGCTTCTAATCAAAGTACTTCATTTCCGGGTGATAACCATTCAAGAAAACACCAGAAAGCACTTATACTTCTATGAGAAGTGTTTCTAATCCGAGTACTTAATTTATGGGTGGTAACAAATCAAGAAAACACCACAAAGCATTTACGCTTCTATGAGAAGTGTTTCTAATCAAAGTACTTCATTTAGGGTTGATAATCATTCAAAAAAACACCACAATGCACTTATACTTCTATGAGAAGGGTTTCTAATCAGAGTACTTCATTTATGGGTGGTAAAAAATCAAGAAAACACCACAAAGCATTTATGCTTCTATGGGAAGTGTTTTTAATCACAATACTTCATTTGAGGGTGGTGACAAATCAAGAAAACACCACAATGCACTTATACTTCTATGAGAAGTGTTTCTAATCAGAGTACTTCATTTATGGGTGGTAAAAAATCAAGAAAACACCACAAAGCATTTATGCTTCTATGGGAAGTGTTTCTAATCACAATACTTCATTTGAGGGTGGTAACAAATCAAGAAAACACCACAAAGCATTTATGCTTCTATAAGAAGTGCTTCTAATCAAAGTACTTCATTTCCGGGTGATAACCATTCAAGAAAACACCAGAAAGCACTTATACTTCTATGAGAAGTGTTTCTAATCAGAGTACTTTATTTATGGGTGGTAAAAAATCATGAAAACACCACAAAGCATTTATGCTTCTTTAAGAAATGTTTGTAATCAAAGTACTTCATTTAGGGTTGATAATCATTCAAGAAAACACCACAATGCACTTATACTTCTATGAGAAGTGTTTCTAATCAGAGTACTTCATTTATGGGTGTTAACCAATCAAGAAAATACCACAAAGCATTTACGCTTCTATGAGAAGTGTTTCTAATCAATGTACTTCATTTACGGGTGATAACCATTCAAGAAAACACTATAAAAACATGCTTCTAGAGAAGTGTTTCTAATCAGAGTACTTCATTTATGAGTGGTAAATATTCGAAAAAACACCACAAAGCCCTTATACTTCTTTGAGAAGTGTTTCTAATCAGAGTACTTCATTTATGGGTGGTAACCAATCAAGAAAATACCACAAAGCAATTATGCTTCTATGAGAAGTGTTTCTAATCAAAGTACTTCATTTACGGGTGATAACCATTCAAGAAAACATCAGAAAGCACTTATACTTCTATGAGAAGTGTTTCTAATCAGAGTACTTCATTTGAGGGTGGTAACAAATCAAGAAAACACCAGAAATCATTTATGCTTCTATAAGAAGTGTTTATAATCAAAGTACTTCATTTCCGGGTGATAACCATTCAAGAAAACACCACAAAGCACTTATACTTCTATGAGAAGTGTTACTAATCAGAGTACTTTATTTATGGGTGGTAAACAATCAAGAAAAAACCACAAAGCATTTATGCTTCGATGGGAAGTGTTTCTAATCACAGTACTTCATTTACGGGTGATAACCATTCAAGAAAACAACACAAAGCACTTATACTTCTATGAGAAGTGTTTCTAATCATAGTACTTAATTTATGAGTGGTAACAAATCAAGAAAACACCACAAAGCATTTACGCTTCTATGAGAAGTGTTTCTAATCAAAGTACTTCATTTAGGGTTGATAATCATTCAAGAAAACACCACAATGCACTTATACTTCTATGAGAAGGGTTTCTAATCAGAGTACTTCATTTATGGGTGGTAAAAAATCAAGAAAACACCACAAAGCATTTATGCTTCTATGGGAAGTGATTTTAATCACAATACTTCATTTGAGGGTGGTAACAAATCAAGAAAACACCACAAAGCATTTATGCTTCTATAAGAAGTGTTTCTAATCAGAGTACTTAATTTATGGGTGGTAACAAATCAAGAGAACACCACAAAGCATTTACGCTTCTATGAGAAGTGTTTCTAATCAAAGTACTTCATTTAGGGTTGATAATCATTCAAGAAAACACCACAATGCACTTATACTTCTATGAGAAGGGTTTCTAATCAGAGTACTTCATTTATGGGTGGTAAAAAATCAAGAAAACACCACAAAGCATTTATGCTTCTATGGGAAGTGTTTTTAATCACAATACTTCATTTGAGGGTGGTGACAAATCAAGAAAACACCACAATGCACTTATACTTCTATGAGAAGTGTTTCTAATCAGAGTACTTCATTTATGGGTGGTAAAAAATCAAGAAAACACCACAAAGCATTTATGCTTCTATGGGAAGTGTTTCTAATCACAATACTTCATTTGAGGGTGGTAACAAATCAAGAAAACACCACAAAGCATTTATGCTTCTATAAGAAGTGCTTCTAATCAAAGTACTTCATTTCCGGGTGATAACCATTCAAGAAAACACCAGAAAGCACTTATACTTCTATGAGAAGTGTTTCTAATCAGAGTACTTTATTTATGGGTGGTAAAAAATCATGAAAACACCACAAAGCATTTATGCTTCTTTAAGAAATGTTTGTAATCAAAGTACTTCATTTAGGGTTGATAATCATTCAAGAAAACACCACAATGCACTTATACTTCTATGAGAAGTGTTTCTAATCAGAGTACTTCATTTATGGGTGTTAACCAATCAAGAAAATACCACAAAGCATTTACGCTTCTATGAGAAGTGTTTCTAATCAATGTACTTCATTTACGGGTGATAACCATTCAAGAAAACACTATAAAAACATGCTTCTAGAGAAGTGTTTCTAATCAGAGTACTTCATTTATGAGTGGTAAATATTCGAAAAAACACCACAAAGCCCTTATACTTCTTTGAGAAGTGTTTCTAATCAGAGTACTTCATTTATGGGTGGTAACCAATCAAGAAAATACCACAAAGCAATTATGCTTCTATGAGAAGTGTTTCTAATCAAAGTACTTCATTTACGGGTGATAACCATTCAAGAAAACATCAGAAAGCACTTATACTTCTATGAGAAGTGTTTCTAATCAGAGTACTTCATTTGAGGGTGGTAACAAATCAAGAAAACACCAGAAATCATTTATGCTTCTAAAAGAAGTGTTTATAATCAAAGTACTTCATTTCCGGGTGATAACCATTCAAGAAAACACCACAAAGCACTTATACTTCTATGAGAAGTGTTACTAATCAGAGTACTTTATTTATGGGTGGTAAACAATCAAGAAAAAACCACAAAGCATTTATGCTTCGATGGGAAGTGTTTCTAATCACAGTACTTCATTTACGGGTGATAACCATTCAAGAAAACAACACAAAGCACTTATACTTCTATGAGAAGTGTTTCTAATCATAGTACTTAATTTATGAGTGGTAACAAATCAAGAAAACACCACAAAGCATTTATGCTTCTATAAGAAGTGTTTCTAATCAGAGTACTTAATTTATGGGTGGTAACAAATCAAGAGAACACCACAAAGCATTTACGCTTCTATGAGAAGTGTTTCTAATCAAAGTACTTCATTTAGGGTTGATAATCATTCAAGAAAACACCACAATGCACTTATACTTCTATGAGAAGGGTTTCTAATCAGAGTACTTCATTTATGGGTGGTAAAAAATCAAGAAAACACCACAAAGCATTTATGCTTCTATGGGAAGTGTTTTTAATCACAATACTTCATTTGAGGGTGGTAACAAATCAAGAAAACACAACAAAGCATTTATGCTTCTATAAGAAGTGTTTCTAATCAAAGTACTTCATTTATGGGTGGTAACAAATCAAGAAAACACCACAAAGCATTTATGCTTCTATAAGAAGTGTTTATAATCAAAGTACTTCATTTCCGGGTGATAACCATTCAAGAAAACACTACAAAACACTTATGCTTCTATGAGAAGTGTTTCTAATCAGAGTACTTTATTTATGGGTGGTAAAAAATCATGAAAACAACACAAAGCATTTAGGCTTCTTTAAGAAATGTTTCTAATCAAAGTACTTCATTTAGGGTTGATAATCATTCAAGAAAACACCACAATGCACTTATACCTCTATGAGAAGGGTTTCTAATCAGAGTACTTCATTTATGGGTGGTAAAAAATCAAGAAAACACCACAAAGCATTTATGCTTCTATGGGAAGTGTTTTTAATCACAATACTTCATTTGAGGGTCGTAACAAATCAAGAAAACACCACAAAGCATTTATGCTTCTATAAGAAGTGTTTCTAATCAAAGTACTTCATTTCCGGGTGATAACCATTCAAGAAAACACCACAAAGCACTTATGCTTCTATAAGAAGTGTTTCTAATCAAAGTGCTTCATTTATGGGTGGTAACAAATCAAGAAAACACCACAAAGCATTTATGCTTCTATAAGAAGTGTTTATAATCAAAGTACTTCATTTCCGGGTGATAACTATTCAAGAAAACACCACAAAGCACTTATACTTCTATGAGAAGTGTTTCTAATCAGAGTACTTCATTTATGGGTGGTAACAAATCAAAAAAACACCACAAAGAATTTACGTTTCTATGAGAAGTGTTTCTAATCAAAGAACTTCATTTACGGGTGATAACCATTCAAGAAAATACTACAAAACACTTATGCTTCTATGAGAAGTGTTTCTAATCAGAGTACTTTATTTATGGGTGGTAAAAAATCAAGAAAACACCACAAAGCATTTATGCTTCTTTAAGAAGTGTTTCTAATCAAAGTACGTCATTTAGGGTTGATAATAATTCAAGAAAACACCACAAAGCACTTATACTTCTATGAGAAGTGTTTCTAATCAGAGTACTTCATTTATGGGTGGTAAAAAAATCAAGAAAACACCACAAAGCATTTATGCTTCTATGGGAAGTGTTTCTAATCACAATACTTCATTTGAGGGTGGTAACAAATCAAGAAAACACCACAAAGCATTTATGCTTCTATAAGAAGTGCTTCTAATCAAAGTACTTCATTTATGGGTGTTAACCAATCAAGAAAACCCCACAAAGCATTTACGCTTCTATGAGAAGTGTTTCTAATCAAAGTACTTCATTTACGGGTGATAACCATTCAAGAAAACACCACAAAGCACTTATACTTCTATGAGAAGTGTTTCTAATCAGAGTACTTCATTTATGGGTGGTAACAAATCAAAAAAACACCACAAAGCATTTACGCTTCTATGAGAAGTGTTTCTAATCAAAGTACTTCATTTATGGGTGGTAACAAATCAAGAAAACACCACAAAGCATTTATGCTTCTATAAGAAGTGTTTATAATCAAAGTACTTCATTTCCGGGTGATAACCATTCAAGAAAACACTACAAAACACTTATGCTTCTATGAGAAGTGTTTCTAATCAGAGTACTTTATTTATGGGTGGTAAAAAATCATGAAAACACCACAAAGCATTTATGCTTCTTTAAGAAATGTTTGTAATCAAAGTACTTCATTTAGGGTTGATAATCATTCAAGAAAACACCACAATGCACTTATACTTCTATGAGAAGTGTTTCTAATCAGAGTACTTCATTTATGGTTGGTAAAAAATCAAGAAAACACCACAAAGCATTTATGCTTCTATGGGAAGTGTTTCTAATCACAATACTTCATTTGAGGGTGGTAACAAATCAAGAAAACACCACAAAGCAGTTATGCTTCTATAAGAAGTGCTTCTAATCAAAGTACTTCATTTCCGGGTGATAACCATTCAAGAAAACACCAGAAAGCACTTATACTACTATGAGAAGTGTTTCTAATCCGAGTACTTAATTTAAGGGTGGTAACAAATCAAGAAAACACCACAAAGCATTTACGCTTCTATGAGAAGTGTTTCTAATCAAAGTACTTCATTTAGGGTTGATAATCATTCAAGAAAACACCACAATGCACTTATACTTCTATGAGAAGGGTTTCTAATCAGAGTACTTCATTTATGGGTGGTAAAAAATCAAGAAAACACCACAAAGCATTTATGCTTCTATGGGAAGTGTTTTTAATCACAATACTTCATTTGAGGGTGGTGACAAATCAAGAAAACACCACAATGCACTTATACTTCTATGAGAAGTGTTTCTAATCAGAGTACTTCATTTATGGGTGGTAAAAAATCAAGAAAACACCACAAAGCATTTATGCTTCTATGGGAAGTGTTTCTAATCACAATACTTCATTTGAGGGTGGTAACAAATCAAGAAAACACCACAAAGCATTTATGCTTCTATAAGAAGTGCTTCTAATCAAAGTACTTCATTTCCGGGTGATAACCATTCAAGAAAACACCAGAAAGCACTTATACTTCTATGAGAAGTGTTTCTATTCAGAGTACTTTATTTATGGGTGGTAAAAAATCATGAAAACACCACAAAGCATTTATGCTTCTTTAAGAAATGTTTGTAATCAAAGTACTTCATTTAGGGTTGATAATCATTCAAGAAAACACCACAATGCACTTATACTTCTATGAGAAGTGTTTCTAATCAGAGTACTTCATTTATGGGTGGTAAAAAATCAAGAAAACACCACAAAGCATTTATGCTTCTATGGGAAGTGATTTTAATCACAATACTTCATTTGAGGGTGGTAACAAATCAAGAAAACACCACAAAGCATTTATGCTTCTATAAGAAGTGTTTCTAATCAGAGTACTTAATTTATGGGTGGTAACAAATCAAGAGAACACCACAAAGCATTTACGCTTCTATGAGAAGTGTTTCTAATCAAAGTACTTCATTTAGGGTTGATAATCATTCAAGAAAACACCACAATGCACTTATACTTCTATGAGAAGGGTTTCTAATCAGAGTACTTCATTTATGGGTGGTAAAAAATCAAGAAAACACCACAAAGCATTTATGCTTCTATGGGAAGTGATTTTAATCACAATACTTCATTTGAGGGTGGTAACAAATCAAGAAAACACCACAAAGCATTTATGCTTCTATAAGAAGTGTTTCTAATCAAAGTACTTCATTTTCGGGTGATAACCATTCAAGAAAACAGCACAAAGCACTTATGCTTCTATAAGAAGTGTTTCTAATCAAAGTACTTCATTTATGGGTGGTAACAAATCAAGAAAACACCACAAAGCATTTATGCTTCTATAAGAAGTGTTTATAATCAAAGTACTTCATTTCCGGGTGATAACCATTCAAGAAAACACTACAAAACACTTAAGCTTCTATGAGAAGTGTTTCTAATCAGAGTACTTTATTTATGGGTGGTAAAAAATCATGAAAACAACACAAAGCATTTAGGCTTCTTTAAGAAATGTTTCTAATCAAAGTACTTCATTTAGGGTTGATAATCATTCAAGAAAACCCCACAATGCACTTATACCTCTATGAGAAGGGTTTCTAATCAGAGTACTTCATTTATGGGTGGTAAAAAATCAAGAAAACACCACAAAGCATTTATGCTTCTATGGGAAGTGTTTTTAATCACAATACTTCATTTGAGGGTCGTAACAAATCAAGAAAACACCACAAAGCATTTATGCTTCTATAAGAAGTGTTTCTAATCACAGTACTTCATTTACGGGTGATAACCATTCAAGAAAACACCACAAAGCACTTATGCTTCTATAAGAAGTGTTTCTAATCAAAGTGCTTCATTTATGGGTGGTAACAAATCAAGAAAACACCACAAAGCATTTATGCTTCTATGAGAAGTGTTTCTAATCAGAGTACTTTATTTATGGGTGGTAAAAAATCATGAAAACACCACAAAGCATTTATGCTTCTTTAAGAAATGTTTGTAATCAAAGTACTTCATTTAGGGTTGATAATCATTCAAGAAAACACCACAATGCACTTATACTTCTATGAGAAGTGTTTCTAATCAGAGTACTTCATTTATGGGTGGTAAAAAATCAAGAAAACACCACAAAGCATTTATGCTTCTATGGGAAGTGATTTTAATCACAATACTTCATTTGAGGGTGGTAACAAATCAAGAAAACACCACAAAGCATTTATGCTTCTATAAGAAGTGTTTCTAATCAGAGTACTTAATTTATGGGTGGTAACAAATCAAGAGAACACCACAAAGCATTTACGCTTCTATGAGAAGTGTTTCTAATCAAAGTACTTCATTTAGGGTTGATAATCATTCAAGAAAACACCACAATGCACTTATACTTCTATGAGAAGGGTTTCTAATCAGAGTACTTCATTTATGGGTGGTAAAAAATCAAGAAAACACCACAAAGCATTTATGCTTCTATGGGAAGTGTTTTTAATCACAATACTTCATTTGAGGGTGGTAACAAATCAAGAAAACACAACAAAGCATTTATGCTTCTATAAGAAGTGTTTCTAATCAAAGTACTTCATTTATGGGTGGTAACAAATCAAGAAAACACCACAAAGCATTTATGCTTCTATAAGAAGTGTTTATAATCAAAGTACTTCATTTCCGGGTGATAACCATTCAAGAAAACACTACAAAACACTTATGCTTCTATGAGAAGTGTTTCTAATCAGAGTACTTTATTTATGGGTGGTAAAAAATCATGAAAACAACACAAAGCATTTAGGCTTCTTTAAGAAATGTTTCTAATCAAAGTACTTCATTTAGGGTTGATAATCATTCAAGAAAACACCACAATGCACTTATACCTCTATGAGAAGGGTTTCTAATCAGAGTACTTCATTTATGGGTGGTAAAAAATCAAGAAAACACCACAAAGCATTTATGCTTCTATGGGAAGTGTTTTTAATCACAATACTTCATTTGAGGGTCGTAACAAATCAAGAAAACACCACAAAGCATTTATGCTTCTATAAGAAGTGTTTCTAATCAAAGTACTTCATTTCCGGGTGATAACCATTCAAGAAAACACCACAAAGCACTTATGCTTCTATAAGAAGTGTTTCTAATCAAAGTGCTTCATTTATGGGTGGTAACAAATCAAGAAAACACCACAAAGCATTTATGCTTCTATAAGAAGTGTTTATAATCAAAGTACTTCATTTCCGGGTGATAACTATTCAAGAAAACACCACAAAGCACTTATACTTCTATGAGAAGTGTTTCTAATCAGAGTACTTCATTTATGGGTGGTAACAATTCAAAAAAACACCACAAAGAATTTACGTTTCTATGAGAAGTGTTTCTAATCAAAGAACTTCATTTACGGGTGATAACCATTCAAGAAAATACTACAAAACACTTATGCTTCTATGAGAAGTGTTTCTAATCAGAGAACTTTATTTATGGGTGGTAAAAAATCAAGAAAACACCACAAAGCATTTATGCTTCTTTAAGAAGTGTTTCTAATCAAAGTACGTCATTTAGGGTTGATAATAATTCAAGAAAACACCACAATGCACTTATACTTCTATGAGAAGTGTTTCTAATCAAACTACTTCATTTATGGGTGGTAAAAAAATCAAGAAAACACCACAAAGCATTTATGCTTCTATGGGAAGTGTTTCTAATCACAATACTTCATTTGAGGGTGGTAACAAATCAAGAAAACACCACAAAGCATTTATGCTTCTATAAGAAGTGCTTCTAATCAAAGTACTTCATTTATGGGTGTTAACCAATCAAGAAAACCCCACAAAGCATTTACGCTTCTATGAGAAGTGTTTCTAATCAAAGTACTTCATTTACGGGTGATAACCATTCAAGAAAACACCACAAAGCACTTATACTTCTATGAGAAGTGTTTCTAATCAGAGTACTTCATTTATGGGTGGTAACAAATCAAAAAAACACCACAAAGCATTTACGCTTCTATGAGAAGTGTTTCTAATCAAAGTACTTCATTTATGGGTGGTAACAAATCAAGAAAACACCACAAAGCATTTATGCTTCTATAAGAAGTGTTTATAATCAAAGTACTTCATTTCCGGGTGATAACCATTCAAGAAAACACTACAAAACACTTATGCTTCTATGAGAAGTGTTTCTAATCAGAGTACTTTATTTATGGGTGGTAAAAAATCATGAAAACACCACAAAGCATTTATGCTTCTTTAAGAAATGTTTGTAATCAAAGTACTTCATTTAGGGTTGATAATCATTCAAGAAAACACCACAATGCACTTATACTTCTATGAGAAGTGTTTCTAATCAGAGTACTTCATTTATGGTTGGTAAAAAATCAAGAAAACACCACAAAGCATTTATGCTTCTATGGGAAGTGTTTCTAATCACAATACTTCATTTGAGGGTGGTAACAAATCAAGAAAACACCACAAAGCAGTTATGCTTCTATAAGAAGTGCTTCTAATCAAAGTACTTCATTTCCGGGTGATAACCATTCAAGAAAACACCAGAAAGCACTTATACTACTATGAGAAGTGTTTCTAATCCGAGTACTTAATTTAAGGGTGGTAACAAATCAAGAAAATACCACAAAGCATTTACGCTTCTATGAGAAGTGTTTCTAATCAAAGTACTTCATTTAGGGTTGATAATCATTCAAGAAAACACCACAATGCACTTATACTTCTATGAGAAGGGTTTCTAATCAGAGTACTTCATTTATGGGTGGTAAAAAATCAAGAAAACACCACAAAGCATTTATGCTTCTATGGGAAGTGTTTTTAATCACAATACTTCATTTGAGGGTGGTGACAAATCAAGAAAACACCACAATGCACTTATACTTCTATGAGAAGTGTTTCTAATCAGAGTACTTCATTTATGGGTGGTAAAAAATCAAGAAAACACCACAAAGCATTTATGCTTCTATGGGAAGTGTTTCTAATCACAATACTTCATTTGAGGGTGGTAACAAATCAAGAAAACACCACAAAGCATTTATGCTTCTATAAGAAGTGCTTCTAATCAAAGTACTTCATTTCCGGGTGATAACCATTCAAGAAAACACCAGAAAGCACTTATACTTCTATGAGAAGTGTTTCTAATCAGAGTACTTTATTTATGGGTGGTAAAAAATCATTAAAACACCACAAAGCATTTATGCTTCTTTAAGAAATGTTTGTAATCAAAGTACTTCATTTAGGGTTGATAATCATTCAAGAAAACACCACAATGCACTTATACTTCTATGAGAAGTGTTTCTAATCAGAGTACTTCATTTATGGGTGGTAAAAAATCAAGAAAACACCACAAAGCATTTATGCTTCTATGGGAAGTGATTTTAATCACAATACTTCATTTGAGGGTGGTAACAAATCAAGAAAACACCACAAAGCATTTATGCTTCTATAAGAAGTGTTTCTAATCAGAGTACTTAATTTATGGGTGGTAACAAATCAAGAGAACACCACAAAGCATTTACGCTTCTATGAGAAGTGTTTCTAATCAAAGTACTTCATTTAGGGTTGATAATCATTCAAGAAAACACCACAATGCACTTATACTTCTATGAGAAGGGTTTCTAATCAGAGTACTTCATTTATGGGTGGTAAAAAATCAAGAAAACACCACAAAGCATTTATGCTTCTATGGGAAGTGATTTTAATCACAATACTTCATTTGAGGGTGGTAACAAATCAAGAAAACACCACAAAGCATTTATGCTTCTATAAGAAGTGTTTCTAATCAAAGTACTTCATTTTCGGGTGATAACCATTCAAGAAAACAGCACAAAGCACTTATGCTTCTATAAGAAGTGTTTCTAATCAAAGTACTTCATTTATGGGTGGTAACAAATCAAGAAAACACCACAAAGCATTTATGCTTCTATAAGAAGTGTTTATAATCAAAGTACTTCATTTCCGGGTGATAACCATTCAAGAAAACACTACAAAACACTTATGCTTCTATGAGAAGTGTTTCTAATCAGAGTACTTTATTTATGGGTGGTAAAAAATCATGAAAACAACACAAAGCATTTAGGCTTCTTTAAGAAATGTTTCTAATCAAAGTACTTCATTTAGGGTTGATAATCATTCAAGAAAACCCCACAATGCACTTATACCTCTATGAGAAGGGTTTCTAATCAGAGTACTTCATTTATGGGTGGTAAAAAATCAAGAAAACACCACAAAGCATTTATGCTTCTATGGGAAGTGTTTTTAATCACAATACTTCATTTGAGGGTCGTAACAAATCAAGAAAACACCACAAAGCATTTATGCTTCTATAAGAAGTGTTTCTAATCACAGTACTTCATTTACGGGTGATAACCATTCAAGAAAACACCACAAAGCACTTATGCTTCTATAAGAAGTGTTTCTAATCAAAGTGCTTCATTTATGGGTGGTAACAAATCAAGAAAACACCACAAAGCATTTATGCTTCTATGAGAAGTGTTTCTAATCAGAGTACTTTATTTATGGGTGGTAAAAAATCATGAAAACACCACAAAGCATTTATGCTTCTTTAAGAAATGTTTGTAATCAAAGTACTTCATTTAGGGTTGATAATCATTCAAGAAAACACCACAATGCACTTATACTTCTATGAGAAGTGTTTCTAATCAGAGTACTTCATTTATGGTTGGTAAAAAATCAAGAAAACACCACAAAGCATTTATGCTTCTATGGGAAGTGTTTCTAATCACAATACTTCATTTGAGGGTGGTAACAAATCAAGAAAACACCACAAAGCAGTTATGCTTCTATAAGAAGTGCTTCTAATCAAAGTACTTCATTTCCGGGTGATAACCATTCAAGAAAACACCAGAAAGCACTTATACTACTATGAGAAGTGTTTCTAATCCGAGTACTTAATTTAAGGGTGGTAACAAATCAAGAAAACACCACAAAGCATTTACGCTTCTATGAGAAGTGTTTCTAATCAAAGTACTTCATTTAGGGTTGATAATCATTCAAGAAAACACCACAATGCACTTATACTTCTATGAGAAGGGTTTCTAATCAGAGTACTTCATTTATGGGTGGTAAAAAATCAAGAAAACACCACAAAGCATTTATGCTTCTATGGGAAGTGTTTTTAATCACAACACTTCATTTGAGGGTGGTGACAAATCAAGAAAACACCACAATGCACTTATACTTCTATGAGAAGTGTTTCTAATCAGAGTACTTCATTTATGGGTGGTAAAAAATCAAGAAAACACCACAAAGCATTTATGCTTCTATGGGAAGTGTTTCTAATCACAATACTTCATTTGAGGGTGGTAACAAATCAAGAAAACACCACAAAGCATTTATGCTTCTATAAGAAGTGCTTCTAATCAAAGTACTTCATTTCCGGGTGATAACCATTCAAGAAAACACCAGAAAGCACTTATACTTCTATGAGAAGTGTTTCTATTCAGAGTACTTTATTTATGGGTGGTAAAAAATCATGAAAACACCACAAAGCATTTATGCTTCTTTAAGAAATGTTTGTAATCAAAGTACTTCATTTAGGGTTGATAATCATTCAAGAAAACACCACAATGCACTTATACTTCTATGAGAAGTGTTTCTAATCAGAGTACTTCATTTATGGGTGGTAAAAAATCAAGAAAACACCACAAAGCATTTATGCTTCTATGGGAAGTGATTTTAATCACAATACTTCATTTGAGGGTGGTAACAAATCAAGAAAACACCACAAAGCATTTATGCTTCTATAAGAAGTGTTTCTAATCAGAGTACTTAATTTATGGGTGGTAACAAATCAAGAGAACACCACAAAGCATTTACGCTTCTATGAGAAGTGTTTCTAATCAAAGTACTTCATTTAGGGTTGATAATCATTCAAGAAAACACCACAATGCACTTATACTTCTATGAGAAGGGTTTCTAATCAGAGTACTTCATTTATGGGTGGTAAAAAATCAAGAAAACACCACAAAGCATTTATGCTTCTATGGGAAGTGATTTTAATCACAATACTTCATTTGAGGGTGGTAACAAATCAAGAAAACACCACAAAGCATTTATGCTTCTATAAGAAGTGTTTCTAATCAAAGTACTTCATTTTCGGGTGATAACCATTCAAGAAAACAGCACAAAGCACTTATTCTTCTATAAGAAGTGTTTCTAATCAAAGTACTTCATTTATGGGTGGTAACAAATCAAGAAAACACCACAAAGCATTTATGCTTCTATAAGAAGTGTTTATAATCAAAGTACTTCATTTCCGGGTGATAACCATTCAAGAAAACACTACAAAACACTTAAGCTTCTATGAGAAGTGTTTCTAATCAGAGTACTTTATTTATGGGTGGTAAAAAATCATGAAAACAACACAAAGCATTTAGGCTTCTTTAAGAAATGTTTCTAATCAAAGTACTTCATTTAGGGTTGATAATCATTCAAGAAAACCCCACAATGCACTTATACCTCTATGAGAAGGGTTTCTAATCAGAGTACTTCATTTATGGGTGGTAAAAAATCAAGAAAACACCACAAAGCATTTATGCTTCTATGGGAAGTGTTTTTAATCACAATACTTCATTTGAGGGTCGTAACAAATCAAGAAAACACCACAAAGCATTTATGCTTCTATAAGAAGTGTTTCTAATCACAGTACTTCATTTACGGGTGATAACCATTCAAGAAAACACCACAAAGCACTTATGCTTCTATAAGAAGTGTTTCTAATCAAAGTGCTTCATTTATGGGTGGTAACAAATCAAGAAAACACCACAAAGCATTTATGCTTCTTTAAGAAGTGTTTATAATCAAAGTACTTCATTTCCGGGTGATAACTATTCAAGAAAACACCACAAAGCACTTATACTTCTATGAGAAGTGTTTCTAATCAGAGTACTTCATTTATGGGTGGTAACAAATCAAAAAAACACCACAAAGAATTTACGTTTCTATGAGAAGTGTTTCTAATCAAAGAACTTCATTTACGGGTGATAACCATTCAAGAAAATACTACAAAACACTTATGCTTCTATGAGAAGTGTTTCTAATCAGAGTACTTTATTTATGGGTGGTAAAAAATCAAGAAAACACCACAAAGCATTTATGCTTCTTTAAGAAGTGTTTCTAATCAAAGTACGTCATTTAGGGTTGATAATAATTCAAGAAAACACCACAATGCACTTATACTTCTATGAGAAGTGTTTCTAATCAAACTACTTCATTTATGGGTGGTAAAAAAATCAAGAAAACACCACAAAGCATTTATGCTTCTATGGGAAGTGTTTCTAATCACAATACTTCATTTGAGGGTGGTAACAAATCAAGAAAACACCACAAAGCATTTATGCTTCTATAAGAAGTGCTTCTAATCAAAGTACTTCATTTATGGGTGTTAACCAATCAAGAAAACCCCACAAAGCATTTACGCTTCTATGAGAAGTGTTTCTAATCAAAGTACTTCATTTACGGGTGATAACCATTCAAGAAAACACCACAAAGCACTTATACTTCTATGAGAAGTGTTTCTAATCAGAGTACTTCATTTATGGGTGGTAACAAATCAAAAAAACACCACAAAGCATTTACGCTTCTATGAGAAGTGTTTCTAATCAAAGTACTTCATTTATGGGTGGTAACAAATCAAGAAAACACCACAAAGCATTTATGCTTCTATAAGAAGTGTTTATAATCAAAGTACTTCATTTCCGGGTGATAACCATTCAAGAAAACACTACAAAACACTTATGCTTCTATGAGAAGTGTTTCTAATCAGAGTACTTTATTTATGGGTGGTAAAAAATCATGAAAACACCACAAAGCATTTATGCTTCTTTAAGAAATGTTTGTAATCAAAGTACTTCATTTAGGGTTGATAATCATTCCAGAAAACACCACAATGCACTTATACTTCTATGAGAAGTGTTTCTAATCAGAGTACTTCATTTATGGTTGGTAAAAAATCAAGAAAACACCACAAAGCATTTATGCTTCTATGGGAAGTGTTTCTAATCACAATACTTCATTTGAGGGTGGTAACAAATCAAGAAAACACCACAAAGCAGTTATGCTTCTATAAGAAGTGCTTCTAATCAAAGTACTTCATTTCCGGGTGATAACCATTCAAGAAAACACCAGAAAGCACTTATACTACTATGAGAAGTGTTTCTAATCCGAGTACTTAATTTAAGGGTGGTAACAAATCAAGAAAATACCACAAAGCATTTACGCTTCTATGAGAAGTGTTTCTAATCAAAGTACTTCATTTAGGGTTGATAATCATTCAAGAAAACACCACAATGCACTTATACTTCTATGAGAAGGGTTTCTAATCAGAGTACTTCATTTATGGGTGGTAAAAAATCAAGAAAACACCACAAAGCATTTATGCTTCTATGGGAAGTGTTTTTAATCACAATACTTCATTTGAGGGTGGTGACAAATCAAGAAAACACCACAATGCAGTTATACTTCTATGAGAAGTGTTTCTAATCAGAGTACTTCATTTATGGGTGGTAAAAAATCAAGAAAACACCACAAAGCATTTATGCTTCTATGGGAAGTGTTTCTAATCACAATACTTCATTTGAGGGTGGTAACAAATCAAGAAAACACCACAAAGCATTTATGCTTCTATAAGAAGTGTTTCTAATCAGAGTACTTAATTTATGGGTGGTAACAAATCAAGAGAACACCACAAAGCATTTACGCTTCTATGAGAAGTGTTTCTAATCAAAGTACTTCATTTAGGGTTGATAATCATTCAAGAAAACACCACAATGCACTTATACTTCTATGAGAAGTGTTTCTAATCAGAGTACTTCATTTATGGGTGGTAAAAAATCAAGAAAACACCACAAAGCATTTATGCTTCTATGGGAAGTGATTTTAATCACAATACTTCATTTGAGGGTGGTAACAAATCAAGAAAACACCACAAAGCATTTATGCTTCTATAAGAAGTGTTTCTAATCAGAGTACTTAATTTATGGGTGGTAACAAATCAAGAGAACACCACAAAGCATTTACGCTTCTATGAGAAGTGTTTCTAATCAAAGTACTTCATTTAGGGTTGATAATCATTCAAGAAAACACCACAATGCACTTATACTTCTATGAGAAGGGTTTCTAATCAGAGTACTTCATTTATGGGTGGTAAAAAATCAAGAAAACACCACAAAGCATTTATGCTTCTATGGGAAGTGATTTTAATCACAATACTTCATTTGAGGGTGGTAACAAATAAAGAAAACACCACAAAGCATTTATGCTTCTATAAGAAGTGTTTCTAATCAAAGTACTTCATTTTCGGGTGATAACCATTCAAGAAAACAGCACAAAGCACTTATGCTTCTATAAGAAGTGTTTCTAATCAAAGTACTTCATTTATGGGTGGTAACAAATCAAGAAAACACCACAAAGCATTTATGCTTCTATAAGAAGTGTTTATAATCAAAGTACTTCATTTCCGGGTGATAACCATTCAAGAAAACACTACAAAACACTTATGCTTCTATGAGAAGTGTTTCTAATCAGAGTACTTTATTTATGGGTGGTAAAAAATCATGAAAACAACACAAAGCATTTAGGCTTCTTTAAGAAATGTTTCTAATCAAAGTACTTCATTTAGGGTTGATAATCATTCAAGAAAACCCCACAATGCACTTATACCTCTATGAGAAGGGTTTCTAATCAGAGTACTTCATTTATGGGTGGTAAAAAATCAAGAAAACACCACAAAGCATTTATGCTTCTATGGGAAGTGTTTTTAATCACAATACTTCATTTGAGGGTCGTAACAAATCAAGAAAACACCACAAAGCATTTATGCTTCTATAAGAAGTGTTTCTAATCACAGTACTTCATTTACGGGTGATAACCATTCAAGAAAACACCACAAAGCACTTATGCTTCTATAAGAAGTGTTTCTAATCAAAGTGCTTCATTTATGGGTGGTAACAAATCAAGAAAACACCACAAAGCATTTATGCTTCTTTAAGAAGTGTTTATAATCAAAGTACTTCATTTCCGGGTGATAACTATTCAAGAAAACACCACAAAGCACTTATACTTCTATGAGAAGTGTTTCTAATCAGAGTACTTCATTTATGGGTGGTAACAAATCAAAAAAACACCACAAAGAATTTACGTTTCTATGAGAAGTGTTTCTAATCAAAGAACTTCATTTACGGGTGATAACCATTCAAGAAAATACTACAAAACACTTATGCTTCTATGAGAAGTGTTTCTAATCAGAGTACTTTATTTATGGGTGGTAAAAAATCAAGAAAACACCACAAAGCATTTATGCTTCTTTAAGAAGTGTTTCTAATCAAAGTACTTCATTTAGGGTTGATAATAATTCAAGAAAACACCACAATGCACTTATACTTCTATGAGAAGTGTTTCTAATCAAAGTACTTCATTTAGGGTTGATAATCATTCAAGAAAACACCACAATGCACTTATACTTCTATGAGAAGGGTTTCTAATCAGAGTACTTCATTTATGGGTGGTAAAAAATCAAGAAAACACCACAAAGCATTTATGCTTCTATGGGAAGTGTTTTTAATCACAATACTTCATTTGAGGGTGGTGACAAATCAAGAAAACACCACAATGCACTTATACTTCTATGAGAAGTGTTTCTAATCAGAGTACTTCATTTATGGGTGGTAAAAAATCAAGAAAACACCACAAAGCATTTATGCTTCTATGGGAAGTGTTTCTAATCACAATACTTCATTTGAGGGTGGTAACAAATCAAGAAAACACCACAAAGCATTTATGCTTCTATAAGAAGTGCTTCTAATCAAAGTACTTCATTTCCGGGTGATAACCATTCAAGAAAACACCAGAAAGCACTTATACTTCTATGAGAAGTGTTTCTAATCAGAGTACTTTATTTATGGGTGGTAAAAAATCATGAAAACACCACAAAGCATTTATGCTTCTTTAAGAAATGTTTGTAATCAAAGTACTTCATTTAGGGTTGATAATCATTCAAGAAAACACCACAATGCACTTATACTTCTATGAGAAATGTTTCTAATCAGAGTACTTCATTTATGGTTGGTAAAAAATCAAGAAAACACCACAAAGCATTTATGCTTCTATGGGAAGTGTTTCTAATCACAATACTTCATTTGAGGGTGGTAACAAATCAAGAAAACACCACAAAGCATTTATGCTTCTATAAGAAGTGCTTCTAATCAAAGTACTTCATTTCCGGGTGATAACCATTCAAGAAAACACCAGAAAGCACTTATACTTCTATGAGAAGTGTTTCTAATCAGAGTACTTCATTTATGGGTGTTAACCAATCAAGAAAATACCACAAAGCATTTACGCTTCTATGAGAAGTGTTTCTAATCAAAGTACTTCATTTACGGGTGATAACCATTCAAGAAAACATCAGAAAGCACTTATACTTCTATGAGAAGTGTTTCTAATCAGAGTACTTCATTTGAGGGTGGTAACAAATCAAGAAAACACCAGAAATCATTTATGCTTCTATAAGAAGTGTTTATAATCAAAGTACTTCATTTCCGGGTGATAACCATTCAAGAAAACACCACAAAGCACTTATACTTCTATGAGAAGTGTTACTAATCAGAGTACTTTATTTATGGGTGGTAACCAATCAAGAAAAAACCACAAAGCATTTATGCTTCAATGGGAAGTGTTTCTAATCACAGTACTTCATTTACGGGTGATAACCATTCAAGAAAACAACACAAAGCACTTATACTTCTATGAGAAGTGTTTCTAATCAGAGTACTTTATTTATGGGTGGTAACCAATCAAGAAAAAACCACAAAGCATTTATGCTTCAATGGGAAGTGTTTCTAATCACAGTACTTCATTTACGGGTGATAACCATTCAAGAAAACAACACAAAGCACTTATACTTCTATGAGAAGTGTTTCTAATCAGAGTACTTAATTTATGGGTGGTAACAAATCAAGAAAATACCACAAAGCAATTATGCTTCTATGAG
>CAXKVX010000476.1:0-28520 GCA_964058865.1 Eleocharis quinqueflora | reverse complement strand
CATCTTTATAATATTTAAATTAGATTATACTTGCAAATCAACACCTCTAACTCCGAATCGACCCTCTAACTCGGTATTCTGATTTCGCCCTGTATACTGAGGCTAATTTATCTGCACTTAAAAAAAGTTATTGGATGTGATATCCACTATTAACTTGAAATTAATGCCCTTTTACCGTACTATATACCTAACTTTTGACATATCACTTAGTCACAGATGTCTCAATTTCTTAGTGTGCTGCTTTTTATCTATCTAAGACTTTGATGTACATTGTTCACACATGCTACAATTTGAATTGCTATGAAATTACAAACTTAAGATTTGTTTTTAAGCAGCATCTCTAATTAAATACCGACGACATCTTAGCTACCTGTCTTGTCGCCTTTTCTATTTCGAAACACTTATCATTGGCTTTCTGTGGTGGCATCTCTGTAGCATCCGTACATACAAAATATATAGAAAGAATTGCATGTAGCAAAAATTATGTCAATGAAAACATTATATACTAGTACTATGCATGAAGTCCCGGTTTATGATTTTCTTATGACGACAAGTTTTCTCTAAAATAATGAATACATTATATATATTATATGAACAGATCAAGAAACGTAGTAAAAAAGATATATTGTTTAATAAGCATATTCAAGAAATTTAATTGCTATTCTTTAAACAATCGAGGCGGTGATATGTTATCCAGTATGGTGCGGGTGCGGCTGCAGCTATCGTATCCGATACGATGCGGGTAGATATATGTTATCCAGTATTTTGTTCTAAAATAATGACATATATTGTTATGTAGGTTTTACAAGTAATTAAGATTAAATTAATTTTGTTTTATAAGAATTCAAGGTATTGTTCTAATTTAATATATTTTACTGAATGAATCAAGAGATAAAATGTCTTAGATGATAAGTCAAGATTGTAAAGCTCTTTCTTAGCTTTCCAACGATTTTGAATCATCTTAATCGGAGTTCGGATGAAGCACTTATGACCAAAATACTGAACGTTGCGCACTGAAAAATATCCCACCCGTATCATGGCGTATCCTGTCGTATCCCAAACGTATCCTGCTGTATCATGCCGTATCCTAATATTAAAATAATACGATATTCCACGTAGAGTATCCGCTGCGTATCGCACGTGTATCCGCATCGAATACATATCCGATACGCGATGCGGCATGATTGTGAAGTATCCGAGAAGCCTAAGTTTGAACATTTAGGTAACTCTTTGCACTTATTTATTGTCTAAATTAATCTTCTGTGATCGTCTTCAACTTATTTGATTTTTATGCACATTTTACATGCATAATAAGTATTTTTTTACTCCTATTTTTTTCTTGAGATAATTTTTTTATCCTCTTAGTTAGGGACACAAAAAAGTTTGTAACTCCTAACTCGTTCAAACTGAACTAATAAAATTGTGTATTTTTTTCGATAATCTGACAGAAGCTGTCAGTTGTTTTTTTTTAAAAAAAATAATAAAATTGTGTATTGGCTCGCTCAATTTGAGCTCCTATTGTAATGAGTTCTTGGCTCGGTTTGGCACAATTCTGCTTGAGATATAATACTATAAGTATAAATTATTAATGCAATACATGTATTTTATTGGTCAAAAAACCATTGATTTGTTTCATAAATTTGGATTTTTAAACTTTTAGGGTTTGAATTGGTCTATATAATATGTAATTTGTTTTTTTTGTCGAAACGTCAAATTACAAGTAAAATAATTTATAATCTCAAATAATGAGTTGGCACTCTAAAAATGTTTTATTTATTTCAAAAAACGAGTTATTAGTGAGCAAATTTGACTCGACGTCTATAGTTATAATGAATTGAATTGAGCAATTTTTTTGTCTCGAAATCATAATTTTCGACTCAATTTGTTCTGATTGTGAGGGCAAATTAATACTACGTCAATCTCAAATTAATTTTACTCGACGTCTATAGTTATAATTAATTTTTTTTTATCATCGCAAGACATCGAGCTATACATATTCGATTCTATTTTCTTTGCGTCGAGTCTGATTTGCAGTCAGAGATACGAGCAATTCAAAATTGATTCTGATGCAAACTCATGATAAAAATTTAATAATTAAGACATAAGTTAAAGATGAAGTCAAACTTGAGATGCACGTTCTTCCGATCACAAATCAGACTCGATACAATTGAATTAGACTCGAATATCTACATCTTGAGATCTTGCGATGATAAAAAAAAGTTTATTACGATGCCAACGGCGTAGTCAAAGTTATTATAAAAAATATTAAGTATGATTAGTATTTTTTTACAAACTTCCACAACACTCGTTATGTCGTAATTAGCTATTTTTATCATCGCAAGTCATCGAGTTATAAAAATTCAAGTCTACTTCTATCATGTCGAGTTTGATTTCCGATCGAAAGAACGTGCATCTCAAGTTTAATTTCATCTTCAACTTTTTTCTTAATTAGTAAATTTTAATCATGAGTTTGCGTCAGAATTAATTTTGAATTGCTCATTTCTCCGATTGCATATCGGACTCGACGCGATAAAAGTAGACTCAAATATCTACAACTCGATGACTTGTAACTACAAAAAAAAAATTAATTACGATTCTGACAAACGTAATCGAAGTTATTACATACGTAAATATAATCTAACTCATGAATTAAATTAATAATATTTTTATTAATAAAATCAACTACAAAAACAAACATTTCGTTTGCAGCAAAATATTTGATTAAATCAAATAGCCGGTATTAACAACATTAGTTTTTTTGCTTTTTTTTAAAAGGATGGTGTTCGCAACTTTAATATTTGCTATTTTTCGAACTTTCAAAATAATATTTATTTTTATTTATATTTTATTTATTAAAATTTTAATATTAAAAAAATCGAGTTGCCTCGTGGTTAGGCTAAGTTGGTAGCATATTTGACCAAAAATTCGACGAGAAGAAGTGTTGTATTCAACTGCGCATTTATATGATTGACGAATCAGCCTTGAAAAGATAACTGTACTGTATTTTGTGATAATTGGTATGTTTCTATTTTTATTTAGAGTAAATTATATAAATAAATGGTTTTGAAGATATAACTTAATTATTTTTCAAAAAGTATTATTTTATGGGAGCTGATAGTTAGATATTAATATTGATATCGACTATCGAAATCGATGTTATTATGCATATTTTGTTGAGTTATTATGCACATTATTTGAAATATTTTACATGTTATTTTTTATACTGAAATAGTTATGCATGTTATTTTTTGTACTGAAATAGTTATGCATGATATTTGAGTTATTATGTACATTATTTTGTAAACATGCATAATATTTTTTTCAGTACAAAAATAACATAAAATAACATTCATAATAACTCAAATAATGTGCATAGTAATTCAACAAAATGTACATAATAACATCGGTATCGATAGTCGGTATCAATATTAGTATCTACGGAACATTTCCTTATTTTTATTGAAATTGTAGATCGATGGTGTGAGTTTCACTTATCAACTGAGGAATAAATACTAAGATTAATAGAGGCTCTTCGCCTCTTCTTATAAAAAAATATAAAAAAATACTCAATTATTACTTTTTCTAAAACATTCAAATCATTATACCTTAAGTTATCATTTTAATTTTAAAAGTATCATATGTTTATCGTATTTATCCTTAAAATTATTATTTATAACAAATTGGTTCTATCATTACGACAGTCAAATAGAAAATAAATGAAGATTCATGTTCACATCCATATCATAGATTCATAATTATACATATTATGATATTTATGAAAAAATATGAGTAAACATTATTTTTAATTACTTTATAACTGCACGAAACTCCGCTTGTGTTGTTTTCAAAATAACTGGTCCCAAATTCGAAAAAAGGAGGAGGGTTGTGATAGGTTTGGTGAGCCAACGTAAAACTTTAGCCATTCCCATGGAAATGAAATTCAATAGCTTTCGTTGGAGTAACTCTCTTAGTGATGCGTCATATCGGAACTCGGGTATGATGTTAAATGTGAAAGGGTCAGGTCATCATCCTCTTGGTGACGCGCTACATCAGCGCCCGGTTGTAGGACAAATGGGCAAGGATCTTCGCACTCTACTCGACGAGTGTGAGGGGTAAGAAAGCTAGCCGAGGAGAATAAGATTTGTCTGCATAGTTGGAATGTAGGATCCTTAATGGGTAAGCTACGAGAGTTAGTTGATACTGCGATTAGGAAACGTGTAAATATCCTATATTTTCAAAAGACTAAATGGATGAGCTAGAAGGCGAAGGAGGTCGAGAATTACTAGTTTAAGTTATGATACATAGGAACAAAATGAAATAAGAATGGAGTAGGCGTCTTAATTGTCCATATTCTCAAGAACGAATATGTTGACGTTAGGAGACAAGAAGATCGACTTATCCTAGTCAAGTTGATCGTTGGCGATTTAGTTTTAAATGTTGTTAGTGCGTATACCCCCACAAATATGTTTGTGCAAAAATGTCAAGAAGTAATTCTGGAAAGATCTAAAAGAGATGCTTAGAGGTGTGTCTAGTGGCAAGAAGTTTTTTTATCGGAGGAGACTTCAACAGTCATGTTGTTATAATTATTGCGGGTTTTGAAGGTGTGCACAAGAGATTTGGATATGGTGATAGAAATGAAGAAGAGAAAGACATCTTGAACTTCGATGTAGCATATGACCTCTGGTAGCTAACACCTTTAAAAAGAGACAATCTCATTTAGTTACCTTCAGCAGTGACCAACACTCGTGCTAGATTGATTTTGTTCTTACTAGGAGAGAAGACAAATGAGCTTGCGTAGATTGTAAATTTATACCTGGAGAGTGTCTCGTCCAACAATACAAACTTGTGGTCTCAGATTTTCGCTTTTGAATGCGTGCTCGACAGGACAAAGGCGTCAAAATATCAAGGACGAGATGGTGGAAACTCGAAGGATATGCCCAATGGATCTTTAAGGACATCATGATCGAAGAAGAAACCTTTAATGAAGATGATTATTATGCTAATAACATGTGAAAGAAGATGACACTTGCATCTGAAACATAACTACAAAGGTATTCAGAGTGACTAAGAGAAATAGACGTGAACCTAAAGACACTTGATGATGAAACGAGAACGTGCAAAAAAACTATCAAGGAGAAGAAGAACGTCTACAGACCTTTGCATCATGAAAATAGTGAAGACAACATACCGAAATACAAAATGGCCAAAAATAACATAAAAAGTTGTGAGTGAAGGAAGGGGTCAAGCTTATGAGGATCTATATCATAAGTTAGGCACAAAGAAAGCCGAAAATGACGTCTTAAAGATTTCCAAATTTCGCGAGAGATGGGAGATTTAGCCAAATCAAATGCATCAAGGACGAGACAAATAGACTTTTCATGAAAGACGACGAGATCAAGAACACATGGAGAGAATAAAAGCACTATGGTCGAGCTAGATGACTCTTTTGATGACACCAACAAGCGATTTGTTTGAAGAATTCAAGAGACAAAGGTGAAGGAGGCTTTAAAAAGAATGAAAGTAGGTAATGGTTTAAGGCCTGATAACATTTTCATCGAGGTGTGTAGATGCCTTGGAGACGTAGGGGTAGTATGGCTACCAAAATTGTTCAACAACATCTTTCGGTCAAACAAAATGTCAGACGAGTGGAGGAGAAGTATATTAGTACATATCTTCAAGAATAATGAAAATATTCAAAATTGTACTAATTACAGAGGAATCAAACTTATGAGCCATATAATGTAGCTTTGGGGTAGAACGATTGAGCATTGTTTAAGAAAGATGACAATTTGTTACGAAAAACCAATTTGGTTTTATGCCAAAACGATCGACTATGGAGATGATTTTCTTGACAAGACAACTGATGTAGAGATACATAGAATAGAAGAAGGATTTACACATGATATTCATCGACTTGGAGAAAGCATATGACAAAGTACCGACGATGGTCATGTGGTGGGCACTTGAAAAGAAGAAAGTTTCAATAAAGTACGTCAACCTTAACAATGATATGTACGATAATATTGTGACTAGTGTCAGAGCATGTTACAGTGAGACTAATAGCTTTCCCATTGAGATAGGATTACATCAAGAGTTTGTCTTGAGCCCTTACAACTCTGCCTTAGTGATCGATGAGATCACGAAATACATACAAGGAGGTATTACTTGGTGCATGCTCTTTGCAGATGACGTGGTCCTAATTGACGAAAGTAAGGTAGGGACTGGTAGGAAACTAAGACCGAGTATATGAAGTGAAAGTTCAACAACGTTCGATCAGAAGATGAAGATATTAGTTTAGATGGACAAGTAGTGCCCAGAAAAAAACACCTTCCAATGTTTGGGATTGATGTTACAGAGTGATGTAGAGATTGATCAAGATATTATCCATAGAATAAGAGCGGGTTGGATAAAACAGCGACAAGCATCTGGCATCCTATGCGACAAAAAGGTCGCACAAAAGTTGGAAGGTAAGTTCTACAGGACAACGATCAGACCTGCAATATTGTATGGAGCAGAATGTTGGGCTACTAAAGGACAACACATACAAAAGATGAGTGTGGTACAGATGCGTTTGTCATGGTGGATATGTGGTCATACAGGAAGGAATCACATTAGAAATGACGATATAAGTGACAAGGTCGGAGTCGCACCTATTGAGGAGAAACTTGTTCGACATCGTTTGAGATGGTACGGGCATAGCCAGCTAATCGGTTTGATATGGTGGGACAATTAATTCAAGTTTTAAACCTAAATACCGATTTAAATAGGCCGCAAGTATACAACCTATGCGTTGTGGTACTTTAGGTGTTGAGATCCCAATCAACGTTATAATCAAGCAATGGAGGCCATGGAGTGCAGAGCCCTTCTACCCAGACCCAAAATATAGCCAACCATCGCAACCACCACACCACTTCCAACCAAACATCTTCAAAACCGACCCACATCCTTTCAATCCACAAGCCAACTCCTCTCCTTCTTCCGACAACTCCAGCTACTTCATCCGCTCAGCAAGCTCACCAGACGAATGGAGAAATGGTTTCACACAACCTGACAACAAATAACCACAAGAACCACCAATGCACCAAGCCCAATCCCCTCAACACCATTTGCATAAGAGGAAAAAAAAAGCTTCATTGCCTAGCCACTCCCCATAACAGGTGACACAGCAACACGTCACAGAAGATCCGCAAAACCTTATTCACAAAGACACGCAATCCGTACCTACTGCACTGCTGACCCTGATGAACTATTTTATCACGCTACTATTCAGTCAAGTTAGAAAAAGCCTATCACCGCTTGGGAGAAGCGGAGAAGGAAAAGTTGCCTTACTGCCAGGTGAACCATCTTGAACTCCCTTGAAGCCAGTTTTACAAATAACCACAACAACCACCAATGCACCAAGCCCAATCCCCTCAACACCATTTGCATAACAGGTGACACAGCAACACGTCACAGAAGATCCACAAAACCTTATTCACAAAGACACGCAATCCGTACCTACTGCACTGCTGACCCTGATGAGCTATTTTATTATGCTACTGTTCAGTCAAGTTAGAAAAAGCCTATCACCGCGTGGGGGAAGCGGAGAAGGAAAAGTTGCCTTACTGCCAGGTGAACCATCTAGAACTCCCTTGAAGCCAGTTTTACAGTATCCATAGGCCCAACTTGAAGTCGGCTTCACATCCAAGCCAACGAAGACAACCAGTACAAGCATATTACTTCTCACTCTACCAGGCCGAGATAATCAACCCAAAATAGACACAAACCGAGCCACAATTAGGAGCACGAACTCACCTACCTTACGATGTAGCCAATCCAACCCACACATGATGGACCAGCCAGTCATCTCCCTTATGGACCCAGACAACTTGGCGGATTGGGTTGAATATAACCTAAACAGAATGGATGCAGGCCTAATGATCTCAAACGACCCGCACGAAGAGGAGGCTTGGGCCATCTATAACGTAACCTGCTAAACAATACCTAGACAAGAAGTCCAGCTGACCAAACATAATCAACATACGAGACAACCGAAGAGAGACAACATCCAGTGATGGAGACATCCTCCCTCGAGAAGAGGATCTGGTTCCAGTCATACCACTACTGCAAAGCCATATGGCTTTTGATCCACTCACTGAAGTAAGTCATCAAGCCACACCAAAATATTCTGACACCCCATTCGTCTGCCCTCGTCGCAGTCCACGCATCGTAGCCATAAAGAACGTAGCCTTTGCATCAGCATCATACTACCAAAGGAAAGATGAAGGCATTGACCCAACTGTCTTTCGACCTCACGCACCTAGAAGGCCTACTTACAAAACACCAGGTCTGCACACTTCTCTAGAGCTCGGGCCTACAAATCAATGAACATGTCAGAGCTCAGATTGATGAGGTAACTGCAATGGACGAGATGCAAGCGAGGGAAGAGACACCGGAGGCACGATGTCAAGCACTATATGTAGCGTGTTTCATCATGAACGGCCCGAAGAATTCGAAGGAATGTGTGACATGAAGATTGTGGGATTTTGGCAATATTTTGTAATGGGTTTTAGTTTTTTTCTAGTTTCCTCAGTACTTTTGCTCTTTTCTAAGTTTAGTGAAGTCTCAGAAGGTTGATCCCTATGGAAGTAAGTTTGCTTCTACTAGGAAGTTTAGATGGGTATCCCTGCAAATGATCTTAGTGATGTTTCGTGAAGCTCAATGTATGGTGTTGTTGTTAATGATGTTTTAAGTATGTTAATTATATCCTGGAACATTTGAGGCCTCAACGATCTAGATAAGCGAGCGGCTATCAAGATGATGATTAAACAACTCAAACATAATCTTGTATGCTTACAAGAAACTAAACTGATGGTGGTTGACAAATTTATGTTAAAATAGATAGTGGGAGGCAGGTTACGTGAATACTCGATTTTACCCTATATTGGAGCGGTAGGGGGAATACTGATGTCCTGGTCATCTGGCATCTTTGACAAAGAGGCTGAACAAATTGAAAATCACTCCCTACATCTTCAACTTACAACAAATCAAGATGGATAACTCTGTAAGTTCAGCGTGGTATACGGGCCATGCAACAACATAGAAGCACCACTTTTCTTCAAGGAATTACAAAGGAAGAACCCTGGTGACTTACCATGGATGCTCCTTGGTGATTTCAACTAGACGATCAATTCCCAAGATAGATCAAATAAGAGACGAAGGCCAAATCCCACCTTCGCAAATCTGCTAAACAGTCTTGGCCTAATAGATCTCCCACTTCATGGCAGAAATTTTACCTGGTCAAACGAGCGTGAGCAACCAACTTTTGTGCGGTTGGACAGATTTCTCATCAACACAACCTGGAGCAACAAATACCCCAATGTTAGACAATCTGCACAAGCAACAACAGTCTTAGATCACTGCCAAATTCTATGCATCTACAAACGACCTTCCCTCTACCAAATACATTCTGATTCGAAAATCTGTCTGTCGAAACCAAGCAATCAAGGACATAGGTACAAACAAAGCAGCGGGTCCAAACTGGTTCACAACAGAATTTTACAAATCTCATAATCCCGAACCTCATCTCTACATTCACAACCATCACAACGGAGCAGACAATGGCATTATCCCCTCTAAACGATTCCTACATAGCCTTGATTCCAAAAAAGACCAACCAACAAACCCCTCTGAATTCAGACCAATCAGCCTTATAAATGTAGTCCAAAAAAATTCTTCAAGATTCTAGCAAAAAGATTGCAACCCATAATGGATCAACAAATTCTGCACACCCAGATGACATTCATAAATGGAAGGAATCTTCTCGAAGGCTTCCACTATGCGCAGGAAATAATTCAAGCAGCAACCAAAGCCAAAGCAAAGTGAATATACAAAAGGCTTTTGACCCGATAAATTGAGAATTTCTACCTTTTCATTTTAGCAATGGACTTCCTCCCTTCATGGCTGCAAAAGCTCTCAAACTTTCAGCTGATGAAACCTCTCTTCCCGAACTACAACATTTGCATGTACTATGTCGACAACACGTTGCTCCTGTTGCAGCCAACAGGACAACAACTCAAGCTCATCCGGATGATTCTCAAAACTTTTCTCTCAAATCTCAAGCCTCTCAATTAATCACGACAAATCAGAACTAATTATGACTGCCACAACCATCCACAAAACAAACCAGCTAGCAAGGCTGCAACAATGCAAGGCATCCACCATCTCAATCACTTACCTTGGCCTACCCCTAAAAGATACAGACTGGCAGCGAGAGGCTTTCAGCATCTCATAGACAAAGTAAAGAAAAAACTCACTGGCTGGAAGGCTTCTCTGCTATTGATTGGAGGTCATCTAATACTCTGTAACCTATTATTATCAGGAATTCTGGTATACTACATGACAACATTCATTCTACCACTTTGGGTTATCAAGGCAATTGACAAAGTAAGGCGAAAGTTCCTATGGTAAGGGCACAAAGAAGAGAGACATGGGCAAAGGGGTCTCTACATGGTTAATGGGTAATCACATGGAAAAATAGAAGATTAATACCCATGGAAAAGTACGCGACCTTCAACCTTCTAGCTATCCACTAGAGTGATACTACCTCACTTCCAGGTATGTGAAAGTTTTGATGCTCGAAAGTAAGGAATAAAACAAAGTTTTTATTCATCTCAAAACAAATGATCTAGCTATTATAAGTGTAAAGACAATATTTATTTGCCTAAATAATTATGGAATAATTTTATACCTTATGATTTGATCTCCAAATCAAATCGAGGAGGGTTGTCTAGCTTAGTAACTTCTTATTCCGTGCGCCTTGTTCTGGTGGTTGTGCTTAGCTCGTCAATCGTCGAGCCTCCTTAGGTATTCATTGAAAGATTAAAGAAATACTTGTATCTCTAAAGCTAGTAAGAGAACAACAAGTGCAACCTTAATTCTAGTTTCAAAACCTTCTTCAAAATTTCAGAAATCTTAATGGAGTTTTTTTTGTCTCAACACATGAGAGAAAATTTGGGAGAGAGAGAGAGACAAATTTCAGTCAAGAAGTTAAAAGCTGAATTTCATACCTTTGGGTATTAAATCTGTCATAACTTTTTATAGGTAATTCCAAACGACTTGAAACTTGAATCGTTGGATTCTAGACTCAAAGAGATTCAATTTTCATAGGTCATACGTTCAAAATGGTTGAGGTTTGCCCTTTCAAAATCCTATAAAGTTACCTAAAAAAACTGTTTCGAAATTTCTCTCCTCTTCAATAGAAATTGATTAGGTTTAATGATATACTTAAATATTCCTTTAATTATATCATCATTAATCGATTCTCCCCAACTTAAATTTTGTGGCCTATATTTGAGCTTTGGGCTTAAACACATTAATCATATTAATATTTAATTAAGTCCACAATCCCATATATTAAAAGGCCAACATATAAATTAATTTCCAATGTTAATTTATATGCATCTATCATGTATCAAAAACCATTTAAAATATGTCACATATACTTTAAATATTACTAGGATTATTTTATAATATTTTCTTTTAATCTTTCATATGGCAATGAAACTAAACATTTTAATTTCATAAATCAATGATACAACTAGCCATGGTATATTGATTACCCAAATGATGTAGATGAAAAAGCACAATGCAAAATCATGATCCTGTAATATTAAAATATTATTGTGTCATCCTAGCTAATTATTCTTTCATGATTTTCTAAAGTTTAATTATGATATGATTAACATATAATCATATTGCATGCACATAATACAAACTTTATCAAGGGGACCAGAGATATCATCATCTATATCATATATAGAGGACAATGATATCTTGATGCGTATACTTCCTCTACACAAGTTATACACATTGTAGTAACTGTCTATATAACTCATAGTTGAAGTGAGCGTTTGACAGTACCAACGATGTATATTTCTCATGTAGGAAATATAAACATCTCAACCTTAGAATTCATGACACAAATGAAATATCAATGACACGTAACACAATCCAGTTGATATTCCATTTTGGATCTATCTAGTGCTATACATTCCGATGTATACACATGTGTGATTAGCATTGACAACTCTTTGTCATATGATCTGTAGAATATGATCATCATCTAATCCGACACACTGATCTTATATTGGTCAATTAGTGTTCCTTGCTAATTAACAAGATTAAAGACTTTTAAGAGTAATTATATTTATTTCATTGGTGGATTCTACAATTCAGATCATCAACTTAGATAATCCACAAAATAATAACTCAAGAAACAAAATGATATAATCATTCTCTAATAAACTAAATAATCAAACATATAATTTGAATCTAGAATACCAATACTAACAGTATGCACCCAAACGGTAGGCACAACTACAAGATGGATTAGAAACTCTACAAGCTCTTACTCAACAAGATTTGCCTACAAATTTCTGATACAGACACCTACCCCTGAAAATCATCTACCTGCAATATCTAGCTCATCAAGGCTCCACCTAGGATGCAAATCTTCACATGGCTCATGCTAAAAATAAACTAACAACAACATATAACCTAATTAGAAGAGGAGGATCATGCCAAACTACTGTCACATGTGCAAAGGAGCAGCTGAGACCACACTTCATCTGGTAGTCTTTTGCCAGTGTGCTACACAAATCAGAACCTATGTGTCGAAAATACTTCGAACTACACCGTACTGGTACACCAGCACCAATCCTCATCAGTAATTGTTACTTAAGTCATAATCCTTCTGGGCTAAATGGGAAATGGTCACAAACTTTGTGATATGGAGGAAAAGGTGCACACGAGTGTTCTATGATCGAGCACAATCCATTCAACAAACGGTTAGGGAGATCATACAAGAGAAACAACTTTGATTTTCAAATGAATCACAACAATCAACAACACCCTAAATTGATGTGGATGAGCAGGAGGAGATTGCAGCGGAAACTCATCATTCAAGCTTTTGTTTTGTTTTTCATTTTCTTTGTCATATGATCAGAATAATTCCTCATTCTGCACTTTTGGCTCTTTTTATTGTAACAACTTGTACATGTACTTTCACCTATAAGTGACAGAAATTTGGAGGCAGCAAGTCCTCATCTTTTTTCTCGAAAAAAGAATAAACATAAACTCTGTACGATTGTGAAAAAAGTGCCAATCACGTACAAGACGAGATTTGACCTAACGTTAGTAACCTCAAATTTTGATTGGGGACAGAGATTGATGGAAATTTTATGATCATAAATATTGGTCCAGCTCCATTTCGAGTGTTAAAGCAACTTTTCATGCATATTCAACATTCATGTTAACATTCTCATGACAAGGCAGCAATAATTGATGCAGAGGCAGCATTCCAGAGAGCGACTTGATGAGCTAATAATATTTTTTTATTTACATAAATCGAAAAGATTGGTTGAATAGGAAGGTCAAGTATCTAAGAGTAGTGTACCAACTAACAAGCTTGGTTAGCCAAGAAGGACAAGAAAGATACGTTTTGCTCTTTAGTTTGCTCTGAAATTAATATTGTTTCAGTACCAATAGATACTTGGTGAATTGATTCTGGTGCCATTACTCACGTTTTTGTGTCTATGTAGGGATGCCTGAGTCATCGAAGGCCAAATAATGTTGAAAGATACATTTACTCAGGGGATGCAATAGGGCAAAAGTTGAAGCTATTGACATGTCAAGCTTTTACTAAATTCTAATTTTTATTTGGATTTGTATTAGACATTTATAGTACTGTCGTTTAGGCGGAACTTAATTTTTGTTTTTAGTTTAGACAAGAATTGTTTTTCTTGTAATTTTGAAAATATAAATTTCAGTTTGTTTCATGAATCTAAGTTAGTTGGATTTGGAAAATTGTCTAATTATGATAAGCTTTATGCTTTAAAGGTTGTTGCTTCATCTAATGAATCATTGCATACTAGTACTCGAAATGTTAAACAGAAATTAACTCACAAGAATTCTAGTGCTTTATGGCATAGACGACTAGGTCACATTTCTCGCAAGAGATTGGAATGTCTTGTCAAAAAATGAAATTCTTGAGCCTTTAGACATGTCGGATTTTGATCTGTGCGTACAATGTGCTAAAGGAAAACAAACAAAAGTCTGAAAGTGTGAAGCTAGACGTGAAACATATGCATTGGAACTAATTCACATAGATATTTGTGGACCATTTCATACGGCTACAAGAAATAGACACACTTATTTTATTAGTTTCATTGATGATTATACACATTATGATTACATATATTTAATCAAAGAGAAAGCACAAGCTTTGGATATGTTCTAATCCTTTAAGGCTGAGGTGGAGTTACAAAATAAAAATATTAAACAAGTCAAATTGGATCGTGGAGGTGAATACTACGATCGATATGACGGTTCAAGTACAATGTCCAGGGTCGTTTGCTAAATTTCTAGAGGAAAATGAGATTATGCCACAATATACCATGCCAGGTTCGCTTGCAATGAACGAGGTCGCAAAAAAGCGCAATCGTACATTAATGAAAATGGTGTGTAGTATGCTTAGTCACACTACTTCACCATTATCTCTCTGGGGTGAAGCGCTTAAAATCGCAGCTTACATTCTCAATTATGTACCAACTAAGGCAGTTACTAAGACTCCACAGTTGTGGACTTGACGCAAACCTAGTTTACAACATTTCTGGGTGTGAGGTAGTCCAACTGAGGTTAGGCCTTATAGGCCAAATGAAAGAAAACTAGATGAAAAGACTGTTAGTAGCTATTTTGTTGTGTATGCAGAAAGGTCACGGGGGTACAAGTTTTATAACCCTATTAATAGAACTATATTCGAGACAAATACAATTAAGTTCTTTGAGGATATTTCGGTTCCAGGGAGAATAATGCAAGTCTATTAATTTAGATGACAATCATTCAAATGAAATAGAGATGCAAATCTAACCAGTCGTTGGTGAGATTGCACAAGATTCAAATACATCTGATGATTCATTGAAGCATATAGGTAGTCCTATTCGGGTTATACAGGAAACTGTGCAAACTAGAGAGGATAACATACTAGTTGTACAAGAAATTGTGCAGAATGATCAGAATGTGCAAGTAAAGAATGATGCAATTGAGGAACCTTCAATACCTCAAGAACATGTGCCTTTGAGGAAATCCACTCGTGAAAGAAGAAATGCTATATGAAGTGATTATGTAGTGTATCTTCAAGAGCATGAATTTGACATTAGTATGATGGAAGAAGATTATGAAAATATTCATCAAGCAGTTAATTGTCACAGTTCAAAAAAGTGGATTGAGGCTATGAATGATGAAATAAAATTTATGTATGACAACAAGGTTTGGAATATTGTTCCATTAACTAAAGGTGCGAAAGTTATTGATTGTAAATGGATATTTAAAACCAAGTGAGATTCAAATGATAATGTGAAACAATACAAAACACGACTTGTTGCTAAGGGTTTTACCCAAAAGAAAGGCATAGACTATAAAAAAACTTTCTCACCTGTGTCGACGAAAGATTCTTTCAGAATCATCATGACTTTAGTGGCACATTTGGACCTTGAGTTGCATCAAATGGATGTAAAGACCGCTTTCTTAAACGGTGAACTTGATGAAATCATTTATATGGTCCGACCGCCTCATTTTGAGATGGGTGATCCAAAGGGTATGGTTTGTCAATTAAAGAAATCCATTTATGGACTTAAGCAAGTGTCTCGGTAGTGGTATTTTAAATTCGCACAAGTTATTGTCTCATTTGGTTTTGAGGCAAATCAGATTGACGAATGTATATATCACAAGTTCAGTGGGAGTAAAGTTATGTTTCTGATTTTATTTGTTGATGACATATTGCTTACAACAAACGATATGAACATGTTGCGTGAAATCAAGAAATTTCTATAGACATTTTTTGAGATGAAAGATCTTGGTGAAGCATGTTATGTGTTAGGATTAAAGATATGTCGAGATCGTTCTCAAGATATCTTAGGCCTTTAACAAGAAGGTTATATCGATAAGGTACTTAAGCGATATGACATGGAACATTGCAAATCAACGGATACTCTAGTGGAAAAAGGAGACAAGTTTAGTCTTTATCAGTGCTCAAGGATAGAACTTGAAAAGTCGGAAATGCAAAATATTCCCTATTCTTTAGTAGTTTGGAGTATTTTGTATGCTCAGGTATGTACGCGATCAGACATTGCATATATTACTAGAATGCTGGGCAGGTACCTAAGTATCCTGGACTAGATCACTGGAAAGCAGCCAAGAGGGTATTGCAATACTTACAAAGAACAAAGCATCACATATTGACTTATCATAGGTCAGACATGCTTGAGATCGTTGGTTACACTGACTCTGATTTTGCGGGATGTCAAGATAGCAAGAAGTCCACTACTGGTTACATTTTTATGTAGGTCGGAGGAGCTATTTCATGAAAAAAAAACGCAAAACAGTCATTGGTTGCAACTTCTATCATGGAAGCAGAGTTTGTATCTTGTTATGAAGCATCAAATCAAGTGATATGACCGTGCAATTTTGTCACAGAGCTGCGGGTAATGAAGACTATCAAGTCACCATTGAAGATGTATTGTGACAATAACTCTGCGGTGTTATATTCGAATAACAACAGGAGCTCAAGCAAGGCGAACCATATTGACATTAAGAACCTGGTTGTTAAGGAAAGAGTTCAGAATGGTATGATTAGTATTGAGCACATCGGTACATATTTTATGATAGCTGACCCGCTGACTAAGGCTTTGATTCCCAAAGTGTTCATAGGGCATGTTGCTCGTATTGGTTTGTTTTCAGTGGAGAATTTTCAGTTTTAGTGGGAGTCTGTCATTAATATTCATTATCAAGTGATCAATAAAATATATTTAATATTGATATAAAGTATTATAGGAATGGACCCTTTAATATGCAAAAATTGAAGTTTATATTAACAATTTATTGATGGACTGATCTGTAAAATTATAATGCTTCTTTTCTACAAGGCTATTGGTCTCCAAGTGGTAAGTTCATGTCCCCCTCTCTATATATATAATAACAAAAAAAATATTCTAAGAAAATAGAGAAAAGAAAGAAAAGGGAGATCATTGTAGACCCTCTCCATCGGGTTCTACAAGGTGTTGCCGCGTGAAGGACTAAGAAAAACGACAACAGGAACTTATTCTTTTAGAAGATCTCGCAGCCACATCACAAGTGGAGAAGAGCGCACAAGAGAAAAAGCAAGAAAAAAATTAATCGCTGTCCGAATTAAGAAAAAAGAAGATTTCGAAAATTTCAAATATAGAACAAGATATGACTTCTGCACATGATTTTGATTCTCTCAAGTGATTCTAAAATAATAATTTTAGTATCATCACGGATAACACGTTATGACATTTATTTGTTGTTTCTGCGCTTTCAGTGGATGTTACACAGTCATTTTAAAAAGGAAAATTTTCATAGAGGGCCAAGCAGCAAAAAAATTCAACAGATAGGGCCAGAGGCACCCTAATAATTGCACAGAGGGCCAAGGGCGCGATTAATAGTCGCGCCCCTAAGGAATTTTCGATTTTCTCCTGAAATCAAGGCATTCTGCATGTGCTTTTGCAGTTGTGGGCCCGGACACTTAGGGGCGCGACTATTAATCATGCCCCTATGATTCTGAATTTTTTTTTAAGTACTAATATATAATTTTTTATTATTTGTTAATATATCAATAAAAGTAGTATATTCATATAATATTTATTATTAAAGGAAATTAATGATAATTTCAATATACAATAAATTTTTAATATATGTATAGTTGTAATATAATACTATTAATTTGTCTTGTTAATTTTTTTGGGTTAAGTTATAATTATTTATACCCTTTAATATAATAATTAGTTAGTACTAATATATTACTTTTGGGTATTTGTTAATATATGTATATTAATATATATATATATATACTACAATTATTATTAAGCAAATTAATAATAATTTAAACATAAAATAAATTTGTAATTTTAATATTTGTAATATAATACTATAAATATTAATATTATTATATACTTATTATTATTATTATTATTTAAATTTATTAGAAAGATTACAACCTAGTAAGAAGATGCATTTTTCATCATTTTTTCTGAATTAACATAGGGGCGCAATTATTTAGTTGCGCCCCTAAGAAGATGTCTTTTTTGCAGATAAGTCTGAATCTTGCACGATTTTTTTCAGATGAGGGGTCCACATGTCCCCTAAATGAACAAAATATATACAGCAGCACATTTCTTTTCTTCTCTCTCCAAACATTATTTCAATCTTATCTCTTCTTCTCCCAACAGCCCCCTTCCTCTCCACAAACCCTAAATCAAATTTTCACACTTCTACTCCCAAAATCTTACATATAAAATATTTATTATTAGTTTCTACACTGGAGGATCCATCCAGAACGGTCCTCATGGTGTGCATTACTCGAAAAAAGCTACCGGTAGTTTTACAGTGAATGACGACATAACACTTGGTGAACTGGAGACGGAGCTGTACCGATGGATGGGGATTTCAAGTTCAACACATGCTTTAGAGATATCAGGGAGGTTCAATGCCGGATTACAGCTAACTCCTCCGGTAATGTTCTATACTGAGTTACAACTGTCGAATAATGATACTTGGAGACTGATGGTGAATCATTCGGTTCATCCTGGTACTGTTGCAATGATTGAGTTGTACGTTGAGCCAAAAGTTCTTCGATATACCACAAATCAAGGTTTTTCGAGTGGCAGTCGAGGTCATGAGGCCCTAAATCATGGTTGTGCAAGCAGTAGTCGAGCTACGAAAACCCTAAACCAGGGTTGTGCAAGTGGTAGTCATGCTTACGAAACCCCAAATGAGTATGTTGAACCAATAGCTTGTAGAATGCCAGATGCATATCTTCGTACCAATTGTTATGAACCGAATGCAACCTCAAATCGAAATCAATCGATTCCAGAGGAAGAAGAGGATTATGAGGATTTCGAATTTAATGTTGGGTTGGATGAAATTAACCCGGCAGAATGGGTTGAGATATTAGTGAACCAAGATGCAAGCCCAATTGGAAATACGTGTGGTAATGATGCTTTCATGAATATGGATTTTACACCTTTCGAAGACCCTAATTATAATTCTGAAGAAGAGACTTCTCTGACCATGACAACATGGCCATTACGAGACCGAACTGATTCTCATCCAATAGCTTCGTGGAATAATATTAATGCAATCATCGATATAATTGGTGATGGCAATTACTTTGATGACGAAGGGTATGTCACAGAAGATGGTTTGGCAGTGGGACAATGTTTTCGGTCAAAGGATCATCTAAAATGGGTTGTGCATGATTTTCACATCAAATCGAACCGCACGTTTAAGAAGAGAAAGTCCAATAAAAGCGTGTATACAATAGAGTGCACCGACCAAAATTGCAATTGGAGGTTGTATGCATCAAGAAGGCTAAGTGATGATGCTTTTATTATTAATACAAGGCAAGGTCCGCATGAATGTGATATGTCGGGAGATAGGTTGGAGCATCCGCACTTAACGTCTCCATTCATGGCTTCCATAATAAGAGAAAGTGTTAAGGGAAATGTAAGGTTTACTATAAAAGACATCAAGATTGCAATTGAGCAGAGATATAATTTCAAGGCTCCTTATCTCAAGTGTTGGCGTGCAAAAGAGATCGCAATAGTGCAATTGTTCGGAGGTTGGAGGCAAGCTTATGATTTAATCGTGCCCTTACTTAATGCCATACAAAGAACAAACCCGGGTACAGTGATTGAGTGGTTTATTGCCCCCACAAATGATCCAAATGAAAGATTATTTCAAGTAGTGTGTTGGGCATATGGTCCGACAATACAGGCCTTCAGGCACTGCAAACCTGTTATAGGAATTGACGGTACACATTTGTATGGGCGGTATAAGGGAAAGATGTTAGTTGCATGTGGCTTCGACGCAGAAGATCAGTTGGTGCCCCTTCCATTCGCGTTGGTTGATACCGAGAACAACAAATCTTGGGAGGATTTCATGAAATTTGTTCGTAGGGAAGTGGTTGGATCACGAGTTGTGACAGTACTCTCTGATCGTCACAAGAGTATCTTGCGGGTTTTTAGTGAGCCAGACCTGGGTTGGAGCACCCAAGATGGACATGCCTTTCATCGATATTGTTCAAGGCACATATGTCAAAATTTCACTAAAGAATTTACCAACAAAAAATTAACACAGATCTTGAGGCAAGCAATGAAACAAAATCAAAAGAGGAAGTTTCTAATGAGGCTCAGTCGTATTCGCGAAAAATGCCCCGACGCTGCAACATGGCTTGAGGATATTGGTAGGGATCCGAACGATGTTGGAAGGAACAATGCACCGCGTTTTGACTTATGGGCTCTTTCATTCGATGAAGGAGGCCATAGAATAGGGATGATGACAACAAACGGACCAGAATCCCTTAATAATGTTTTCAAAGAAGCGCGTGAGTTACCGGTTACTTCTCTTGTTGAAATCACATTCTACAAGTCAGTCAAATACTTTGCTGAAAGACGGGCAAAAGCAGAAAAAGCAATTGAACAAGGTTTCCTCTTCTCTTCCAAAATCCAAGCGTTACTAGAGGAGCGAAGATTAAGAGGAAATACACATACGGTGCGAGCGTACCGGAACGAGCGAAAATATGAGGTTCAAACAGGTCAAAGATTCGTTGGGAACAAGATCAAAGGGAATAGAATACATACAGTGCGGTTAGAAGTGCCCGGGGGTACATGCACTTGTCAAAAACCGCAACTAACAGGTATCCCTTGTTCTCATATCGTAGCATGTTGTGCTCAAGGGGGCATAAGTAGCAATGTGTGCGTATCTCCTGTTTATCGCGTTCAAGAGTTGATGGCAACATGGACGCCAGAATTTGAGCCATTCGGCAATTCTGACACATGGCCTGAAATTCCACGACCAAAGCTAGTGCCGGACCCGACAAGGTATGCTGTTAAGAAGGGGATACGTCAACATATAAGGATTAGAAATGAAATGGATGAAGAGAATACACATCGACAAGCATACACTTGTGGGCGATGCAAACAAACAGGACACAGCAGGCGCACCTGCACTGCACCCCCAAACGACGAAGGTAATACTAGTATTATTTATTTCACAAAACAACATTGGTTTCAATTTTGTAATGCTTGAGAGTTCGTTATCGCAGGTAATTAGCAAGGAGAAGATGAAGCTTGTTCTTTTATTTAGTTTAAGATTATGTAATTTTGTTTCATGCATTATTAATTAGTTTGTACGTGTATCTCAAACATTTGGATATGTATGTTTATTTAGGAGACTTGGATATGTATGTTTATCTTGGAGATTATTGCAAAATATTTTGTGTTTGAGGATTTTATGAACTTTAATTTATGTTATTATATCTTAATGTGGTTTGAGAATATACTTTAATTTTGTTATATCTTCAATATATCATCAATTTATTATTTCTTGTAACATATTGTGTATAAATAACATATGTAATATTTAATAGTATTATATTATAACTATACATATATTAATTTGCTTAATAATAAATAATGTATGAATAATAACTTAGCCAAAAAAATTATCAGCAAAACATAGGGGCGTGACTATTAATTTGCTTAATAATAATTGTAGTATATATATATATATATATATATATATATATATATATATATATATATATATATATATTAACAAATACCCAAAAGTAATATATTAGTACTACCTAATTATTATATTAAAGGGTATAAATAATTATAACTTAATCCAAAAAAATTAACAAGACAAATTAATAGTATTATATTACAACTATACATATATTAAAAATTTATTGTATATTGAAATTATCATTAATTTGCTTTAATAATAAATATTATATGAATATACTACTTTTATTGATATATTAACAAATAATAAAAAATTATATATTAGTACTTAAAAAAAATTCAAAATCATAGGGGCGTGATTAATAGTCGTGCCCCTAAGTGCCCGGGCCCACAACTGCAAAAGCACATGCAGAATGCCTTGATTTCAGGAAAAAATCGAAAATTCCTTAGGGGCGCGACTATTAATCGCGTCCTTGGCCCTCTGTGCAATTATTAGGGTGCCTCTGGCCCTATCTGTTGAAATTTTTTGCTGCTTGGCCCTCTATGAAAATTTTCCTTTTAAAAAGTGTACGTTTCTTTTCTTAAATAAACAAAAGTTGCAGCCAGGGCATTCTCTAATTAGCTGCGATGGCATCTAATTACTCTTACTGTAGGAGATAAGTAAATATGGTTAACAGATTGGATGGGGCTTGGAAAAGAAGAAAAATGACAAGAAAGGTTCATAGAATGCGAATGGCTCGATCTTGTTATCGTGCCGGAGGTAAGAAGTTTCGAAGACGTAGACTCGTCAATAGCCGAACTCCATTAACATATCGAAATCACGTGTTCTACACTTTGTTTGCTATCTCTTAACTCATCTATTTAAATTTATTCATATTTAGTTAGTTAAGAAGATTGCTATTAAATTACTTGAATTGCAATATCTTGTTTGCCATCAAATATTGAATTGTGCACTAAATTACAAAATAATCCTAAAAATTTATTAAATAACCATATTCACCTCCCTCTCTCTAAGATTCAACACTATAATGAAAATACAAGCTTGAGATAAGCTTTCAACGACTCCGAAGCCTGACGCAGTCGGAGAAAATCATGATCCGGACCAGGATGAAAATGAATCCGAGTTTGATTTGAATTGTATGAGCTTCTTTTTATATTGATCTGAGCCGTTCCTGATAATTCGACGGCCCAGATCAGTTTTAGAAAAGCAGAGAATTTGACCATCCACGCATTTATGACCTACACTCCGTCATTTATTTGTTGCTTCTGCGCTTTCAGTGGATGTTACACTGTCATTTTAAAAAGTGTACGTTTTTTTTCTTAAATAAACAAAAGTTGCAGCTAGCTAGGGCATTCTTTACTTAGCTGCAATGGCATCTAATTACTCTTTCTGTAGGCGATAAGTAAATATGGTTAACATATTGATTGAGGCTTGGAAAAGAAGGAATTAAAATGGCAAGATAGATTCATAGAATGCGAGTTTCTACCTAGTTGAAATTGTGAAACGTCAAAATTTCCGTTTTGTAAAGTTGGATATATAGCGGAAGGGATTGTGTAAGTAAAGGAAGCCACACGTACTGAGACAAAGAATTATTTCTTTTTTGCTGATTAATTAGTTTGTTTGGTAATGGTAGGTGAAGGTTTGGTATTATTTTGTACGGGCAAGTTGTTTCAGGCATGAATGGAACAAGTGATACAAAGTACCACCTTTTATTTTGCAAAAATGAAAATGAAAGATCAAGATTAATTAAAGAACATTGGAAGTTGGCAGCGCTCAACTTTGCTGATCTCAGTCAAGACAACAAAGCTTTACTTGATTAATCCAACGGTTGGGATACAATTAAACAGTTCCCAGCATTGCTGTAGTTTACATGCATGTGTTCTGTCACGTGCACAAAACGAACAGAAAAGGTAAAAGAGAAAAAAAAAAAAAAAAAAAAAACAAAGAAAAAAAAAACTGTGTTTATGTCTGATTTAGTTTCAAGTGCCTCAATCATAATATTTCACTGATATGTCTGGCTCTGCCTACGGATTTCCACTCAAAAAAAAGAAAATATGTCTAGCTCTTAAATATAATACATGGCTGTAATTCCATTTGATATAAGTTGACACTTATTTTTTCTAGGTATCTTGTTACAATAGATTTTAGCAGAATGTACAAAAAAAATTATGGTACTTATTAAGGCAGTATACCAGTGTTTTCTCTAAATTTACTTATTTTCTCCATGCTGCATAAATCCTCAATAAATTGGATGACTTCATGCTTATCTCATTTCTACTGAACCAAGGTTAATTGCCACATAAAGAAATATTTGACCATTCTCATACTCAGTGCATGAAAGATCCAAATTGACTCGCATGACACTTGAGCCAAATTAAGGGTACTTCAAGTCTTGCACCAAGAGTCAATTTTGTTATGATTCATTGTAAGAAAAAACAAGAAAATTCTACCTAGCAGACAATGGCAATTCTCAATAGTGATAATTAATTAATTGGTAGGAACATTTTTCAGATAATTATAACAACTGCAGAGCGGAGTAATTAAGTTAATCGAAAATTAGGCGGTGAAAATGTGAAATCACTTTCAGAATTTACAGTTGATTGGGCTCAGCTATATAATAACTCTATAATTTCTAGTATAACAAGACCACTCCAATGTGTGCCAAGTGTGAAGTGAAGCTTACCATGAGTTAGATATAAGAGTGCCAGAATCTGAACAATTTTTAGATTTCAGAAACTGAGAGGACAGCAATACTGTAATCTTGTGAATTCTGGATATCAGAAGGAATTTGTGGAACTTAATTAAATACAGAAAATTAGCATGCCACAGGAATCCCTCTCCTCTTTCGTAGAGCTACGTCGGTCTACAAAACTTCTTTGTTTCTTGCGGTTTTGTCCTAGAATAGTACTTTTTTGTCTGAAGTCACATAAACCTACAATTTTTTTTTTTTATTCTGACTTGCTCAATGTGTGGTCAGTTGATTAATTTGCATATGTTAACAACTTTTGTTCTAAATCTAACTGGCATGATTTAGAAATAGCCATACAGCATTGTTTATTTGATTTCTTTTGTACCAAAAAATAATTGTTTGCAGTGCACAGAAATAGAATAAAGTCAATTATTACCTTTTTGTAGAAACTTTTCTCAAAATATATTCCTTTTTGTAGAGGAAACAGAAATGAATGTGTACTATTATCTGCATCATTAGACTAGATGCATAAATTTACCAGTAAGCTAAAATTAAAGTCAGCCGATTTCCAACAAATTTAGTCTTCTTCTGAAGAAAGGTTTACATTATATATGAACTCACAACAACACGATACTGACAAATTCTGCAATAATAGAAAATTATTTGATGTTGCGAGCTAGTTTAAGTGAGCATGAAAGCTGCACATTTAATTCACAACTTCCTTGGCAGTTTCCACAGTTGATGACAATGAAAATGAATGGATCGGATATATGCTTAGGTACAGTGGCGGACCTATTCACAGGCAAGCCTGGGCAATTGCCTGTGCTTGATTTTCAAAAAACACAAAATTTAGTGTTTTTTATTTATTTTTGTAGTCAAAAATGAGCTTTTAATGAAATTTTAGTAGATTTTAATGAGTTTGTTTTCGGACTTGATCTCAACCTCAGTATCCGAGCTTAAATAACCCCTGGATCCACCCCTGCTTAGGTAACCCAATGTGCTTTTTCTTATTTTTATATATGAGCATCAGTTTTGTAAAAGCAAATATATGTTTAAGTTCTGAGAGTGGGTAGATAATATATATTTTAATGTTTGATGACTGTATCTATAATTATAAAATATTTCGATCTTTTCTAACACACATAATGTCACAATAAACTTGAAGGTATTATAGCCTCTCAGTTCCCATAGCAGCATGTGCTAGATGATGTCATTACAAATTGCAATGACTTGATGCTTTCTTGGTTTTTGTTTCAAGCCAGTATCAGTTTTTATGTACTCGGTCTGTGCATAAAACTAAAAGTCTGTGTAGAAAATTAGCTTGAATCGTGAAAAGTACATAGAAACAACAAACAAGCTACTGTCATTTTAGAAGTACTTTGAACTAGTCAAGATGTCTACTGATTTTCCACAACTTCGGACCAGTATGTATATCAATCTGAAGATGAAATTTTAAAATCAGGTGAATTGTTCTCTGAAAATAAGTATTTTTTTTTAGGATGGTACTGCCTGAAGACTTGAGCAAGCAGTTGACTGTGATAAGTGAAAATTAGAGAAGGAATTAATATCATATTCTGAGTAAACCAATTATGTATATTGATGTTACCAGAAAAACGAGAATCATGTCACCGCATGAAGAATAAAAAGGTGCAAGACATGAAATTTTACGTAATTCTCCATGTGCTAGTGGATTTGGATTTCTTTCTTATCTGAAACATAAATTTTTCATGTTCCGCCTAAACATTGTAAAATTTCAAATTGACCAATCGATTTTTATAAAAAAAATTAAATAAAAATGCTATCCACGAGTCTATCCATCAGCCTATACAACATACATTTGCAAACTGAGCCATAAGTAAATCCATCAGCTTATATACTTTAGTTGAATTTGCAACTCAATATGCTAGATTTTTTTTATATATTACTGATATTGTAGTTAATCAGAGAGACCCTTTTATTTTGGTATATTGCTTGCTAGCTAGTATGATAGGAAACTTAAATTTAATTTGAACATTTTTGTTTATTTCATCAAGATCAATAATTCAGTAAAATACCTTCAATATGGATGGGGCACTTCAAACAATGGTAAGCCACACATTTAATGGATCATTCTGTCAAAGCAGAAAAATATGAGGCAAAGAGGCGTGATTCTTCTTTTGTCCGTACTATCTCTTAGTATCTGATTGGAAGGTGATATGTATAGATTACCTGAATATCTATATGGTCGACCGATGTATATAATTTTAATCGACATCCATACTTCGTATTAAAATCTTTATTATAGACAATTACTGTTGATTTTGATATCTGTGCCATTGCAGTCGACGAGCTTTTTGTATTTGAGTGCTTAGATGTTTAAACAATCTAAAATTTGACAGGTACTAGTGGAGTCAAGTTGCTTGGTTTACTGAACAGTTAGATTTTTCTTCTTTTTAAGATATGTTTTGGTTCATTTTGGAAATTATACATCAAGAAGTTGAGGACAATGGATTCAACAACTCGCCGTATATTTTTCCAGAGAAAATATTTCTGACAAAACTCTTGTAAATACAATTATACACTGAAAAGGAAATCTCTGTGTTTTTTTTTTTTTAATAAAACAGCTGTAGCTGACAGTGCTGCCTTTCAGTCCAGTACAGGTTCTAATCTGATCTGTACTACTCTTGATCAAGAATGTATCATCTGATATTCGATCAGACAAGAATTAATATCCTGGATTGCAAGCAATTGCTACATCATTTGTAGGGTATAGCAGAAAATTAATGTCAAATATTCCTGTATATCTGGATAACTTCTCTTAATTGATTCGAATTATAGATTGCAGAATGAAGTACCTTGCAACAAATCTTTAATTCATTATTGTTTTGTCGCTTCATCAGTTCACAAAGTCAACATAATATAGCCCACAGAATCTACAAGAGAAATAAACAAAAACGATTGACCAGATGCGTCAACAAAAACATCGTACTGTGTCCCACAGTCGGGTGACCTGCATTTACATAGGTGCAATTGTAGGCATGCAAATATTTCTGCTACATTTATAATAGGTGGTTGAACCTGATTTAACTAAAGAAGACTTGGCTGCACTTCTTCATCAGATAAATTAGGTAGAACTAGACTGATGTATCTAGTCTAGGAGTTGCTTTCTTTGATGGAAATTTGGTAGGCCCCCTCCTGTTTCTTTGTTTATATCTGCTTTTGCTATAATGACCTCACAATGTTGTAATCAAGTCGTAACTGCATTCCTTAGTATTTTATTTGCATTGGACTCAACTATACCGTGAAAAGTTAGTATTATACCTTTTACTTTTGAAAGTGACAAGTTAACACAAACTTGAGAATGAAGATTTTGCAAGGAATTATCTAATGATGGTAAGGCGATGATGGTGCTGCCACTATTTACTAATACAATTAATGAATTGGAAGCTGATTCCACGAATTTCCCATGGAAATATTATAGAGGGAAAAGATGATTTCAGAATTTACTGAATTATGTTTTACTCCGATGCTTCAAATAGCCTTGATCAATCTCATTTCGCCAATATATCCTTCTCATCTCGCCTTCGTTTCAGATCTCTTTTGGATGGCGCAAAGTAGCCAAGCGTGTGCCTCATGGTTACGCAACACCGTTATGTCATTTTTCGTTTTGTTTCGTGGTGAACGAAACAGTATGAACACAAAAAGAAAATTTTCATTTCATGTACAAATTATAGGGCAAAATATCTCATATTTCGTTTGTTTTGTCACAAACGAAACGATTAACATTTATCAACCAATATGAACACAAAACACGGTTCCTGTATGGGCCATAAAATACAACAATGTAGCTATATATCTACTAACAGTCTAACATTTATCAACCAGTTAGCAAACAGGCTGGTCTTGGGCCTTGCACAAACTAGTTAACAAAAGTGGCCCTTTTGCAAACTCAATCGTTCCAATTGTAAGCTAGCTAAAATTTCCATGAAAAATTATCATGACAAGAAAGGATGCAACAAATGGGGCAAAAAGTTCAACATCAAAACAAAACAAAAAAAAATTCAAAGTTCGATTAAATTTTAAAAGGCAACAAAAGAATTCTCTTCCAAGTCCTCAAACAAATAACATTTGTAGATCCATAACAGGCCCACACTTGCAGCAACAAATAAAATAACTTCAATGTAATCTAACAGCAAGTTTGAGCCTCAGTATATACATGAAAATCTTTCATAATTATAGGACCAGACCTTGAGCGGGCTCTGGCTTC